>CAAHFI011545035.1:0-13133 GCA_900893395.1 Euglena gracilis
GCGATGCACGTCGAGCTGAGAGGAAGCTTCGCCAGCGCCAGATGTGGACGGCAGAACGGAGCGTCAGGAAACCGACCACTCCCAGTCGCAACCGGTTTACTCGAATCGTGGTGACGCTGAGCAGGAATTTGCTCGGACGCCCAGCACGGAATCCGTGACTTACCCGGTATATACTGCGGAAGATGCAGAAACTGGGATTACTGGGCGACATTCGAATGGCTGTCTAACACGAAGGGTAAGAGTAAAGGGAAAGGCAAGGTAAGGGGAAAGGAAAAGGCCAGGAGAAAGGTGGGAAAGCCCACCTGGCAAAGGCGGAAAAGCCGCATGGCTCCAGGCAAAGGCGGAAAAATCTGCCGGACCCCAGCAGGAAAAGGCGGAAAAGCCGCCGAACCTTCGAAAACGAAATATTATTACGTTGCCGTGGTATTCGATTACCTTGAGGAGATCTGGTCGAAAATCGACGAGGATCTCCAGAAGTACACACGTGCAGGCAACGTGATCCACCGACCACCGGAAGCGGTGCTCGAAGTGGTGCAGAATCGTATGTACGATCACTGCAAAAGATTTTTCTACAGTGCCGGACTTCATGCCTTTGAGGGATACCCTCATTCGGATGAAGTCGTCCTGGACCGGATGTCTGGTTTCTGGGAGCTGTGGTTCTGGTTGGGATACCCTGCCAGAACTTCGGCATTTTACCGACCGAAACGGTCTGGCGTACATCGACTGTATGAATACATGTGCCGACGACGAAACGTTCGTGGCACAGCTGAAGAAATCTTCACGGCATGTGTTCCGTCGGACACTGGGAATCCAGTGGAAATATTACCCCTGTCGGAGAACCTCAGGCGCAGGCCGCGGTAATGTTCACATGCAATCTGCAAATCCACTTGGACAGCATGTATGGCACGCTGTTCAAGGTCCTGGAGTCACCTCGCGTACCGCCCAGCGGTACAACTGGAATGCCAGTTTTGCAAAGAAGTACACATTGTTGACTTCTGGGGTTTCGGAAAACGCGGAAAACGGCGTCCGACTGCCGCGAATGCCGGCAGCCAGCACAAGAGATTTCTCCTGCATCAGTTCCGGAATCACAGATCGGAACGCAATGACCGAAAGGTGCTGAAACAGCACCGGCAGAAATATTTTCTGCTGCAACAATACTGGCACAGGGCGTGGATTACATACGTCCTGGAGGTTTATGCTATTTCCTGGAATACATGACCACTGATGTGGATATCCACAGGAAGTGGCTACCTCGGGGATACATCGAGGTGGACGCAGACCGAATGACCCAGACGACGCAGGATGAACCTGCGGCCGGACTGGCAGGAGGCCGAAATCGGTCTCCGGGAGCACCTCGACACCCAGTTCGGGAATATCCTGATCTGGAGGATTTCGAGGCCTTTTTCGCGGCACGCGAGGTAAGTCAGCATCGCTATGCCCTGCCGTTACGGCTTTCCTGGAAGACACACGAGAATACGGCATGGCTGGAACCGTCGGTCGCAGTGGGAATACCTCTGCCTGATCGACGACGACGAGCCAGAACCTCTACCCGAAAGCTGGGTAAGAGCGTCATGGCGCCCCATACCCCAACTCTGACAGGAGTGAAAGTATAAGCTTTTACCCGCTGGCAGATGCACAAGGGTGCTACAGGAGCGGAAAAGATCCGCGTTCTGCAGCTCAACTACAGACAACCGAATCCCCTCCGGAAGCGGAGGAGGAGGAGGAAGCGGTCCCCATGGCCGAGGATGAACCTCAGCCAGCGGAACCTCCGACACGGAAACCCGTAGCCCATCTGTAGTGATGCTGGACACTGTGACAGAAACTGCCCAGCGCCCAGGATCGGCCCGCAGGTGAAATGAACACTGTACCACTGTCACCAACTCACTGAGTACGACAGGCGTACCGACCCCTACGCGGGAAAACCCGCCGGAGACGGTACCCCCACACGCCTGAGGTATTACGCCTCAAGCTCCCTGTTTCCGGGGAAACCCCGTCGAGAAGAGGAGCCAGCGGAGGAGCCCACTTCAGGTGAGGGACTGGGCGGCGCATCGACAGTGGAGCGATACGCTTCGCTGCTGAGGAGGCAGGGGTAAGATTACCTTACCTCTGGGAGACAGCGGACAGGGAAAAGATTCTTTTCCGTCTGTTCAAAACACAGGACCAAAACGGTCGCTGGTGCCTGCCAAATGGCCACCCGAAACCACGGGTTGACCTGGAAGACTGGCTTGGGCGTATTACGACCCCATACAGTCCGCGCGGAATGTGCGCATCACATGCCCATTGACCCCCCCCGGGGAATGCCCCGCAGGTGTCCAGCCAATCACCCACGGATGAACTACTTCATCTGGCAGCCACTGTGCCCAGGAATTCTGGAGAAGCTGCAGTGGTTCCTCGCGGAAAGAGCGAGTGCAAACCAAGCAACAGTACCGAATGATGGGTTCGGGACTGGGTGGCACCTGACTTCGACTACGAATCGCCAGAAACCTGGCTCGTAGACAGGCCACCACCACCACAATTTCAGATGTCCTGGTGGAAGTCCCTGGACTCCCGCCATGATTATTGGCGGTTGGAAAGGATGTAATGCCGAAACGGCATTACCAGACCCCATGTAGGTAATCGCCTTCATGGAGCCTGGACACCCCTGGAGGAGCATACACTGATAGCAGAAACCGCTAAGCAGCCCTCCCCATGGCGAAACCACAAAACGGCCATATCTCTGGCCCAGGCGGGGAGTTGGCCCAAACGCGCATACCGGTGGAATAGGGTCCCAAAGTTGTGGAATGAGGTACTCTTTGGTTTTTCTCAACTTCCAGCGTTTTCGAGATATTTTGAATTTTTCGATTTTTTTGACCCCAAAAATGACCCGTTTTTGGCGAGTCCCCCCCTGGCGAAACCACAAAACGGCCATATCTCGGCCCAGGCGGGGAGTTGGCCCAAACCGCGAATACGGTGGATAGGGCGTCCCAAAGTTGTGGAATGACGTACTCTTTACTTTTTCTCAACTCCCAGCGTTTTCGAGATATTTTAAAATTTTCCACTTTTCGACCCCAAAAAATGACCCCTTTTGCTGGTCAACACAATTTCTTTGGAAAAAAAACGGTAGACAACTTTTTTTCTCGGGCCATATCTCCGGACTGGCGGGGAGTTGCGGGCAAACGTGACGGCTCTGGAAGAAACCAGGGATCGTCCCCTAACCTATAGGCTATTCACTTTGGGAGCGCGGAAATCCAATCACATCGATAATACTCGGGGCACCTACCTACCTAGGGGGGCGAGGGGGGGCGGGGGGGCGGGGGGGTCGGACCCCCCTCCGGCCCGGTGGATGAACCCAGGTCTGTCACGAGCTCTGGATGGAATCCTCCATGAGCCCCCCCCTCCAACATTGGATGTTGCGGACGGAAACCGTCTGCAGGAGGTAAGTGCCTCTTATCCGTCGTGAAGGAGCTGCTGCGTGAAGACCTAGGCAGCCGGGAAACCTGGCAAGCCGCTAAGTGACACACAGCACACAGCGCGCACGCCGTAATAATAGGCCAAGTTGTCACTTTTCGGCCCTAAGGCCCTTAAGGCTGCCAGACAGCAAAACTTCTTTTGGCCTAAGCCAGCCTCCATCTCCTCCCTACTTTCCCCCACCCCCGCAAAGCTGTCGCCGCAGTCGGTTCTGTAAGTAGGCTTTTGTTTCCTAGTGCGGATATGACCGCCTAGGAGCCCTATCGGGTAATGACCAGGATAGGAGCCTGCCCCCCTTCCACACCTCTCCCCTCCGGTTTTCAGCGAATACGCTTGACAATCCCGCGTGCCTTTGGCACTCCCAAGTGGGTGGATGGGATACTCGACAGGAAACCTGCCAGCCCGTTTCCCATAGTGGGCTTTTTCACACCCCACCTAAGCCGAACGGCTAACGCGAAACTGCGGCTAACCTTTTGCGAGTTTTTGGGGCTTTGGGTGGATGCCACTGTGCGGAAAGGAGAGACACCAATGGAGTAGAAGTGAACCCCACCAGTGAAGCGTCAGATATCCTGATTGGACTGGGATCCCTGGTCCATGAAGGAAATCGGGCTTGCCCTGGGAGGGGGATGTGTACCAGGCACGTCCAGCTCTGTAGGATATCTGCAGAGTGGGTTCAGTGACGATCGTACCACTGTGGAAACCAACAGTTGGTAAGATCGTGCAGACCCTTCTGGGATCTGCGCTGGACACGTCAGCACTTTTCTCTCCTTCCCTCACAGGTGGTATTCTTTACTGTCAAGCTTCGCAAGTTTCACCATTGTTTTTGTCTGAGGGAAAAACCTCGAAACAACTGAACTTGACTTCAGAGGAAACGTCTGAAGTCTTTGTCTTGTGCTTTGCCTCTTGGGGAATTGGGAACAAAAGGGGAAAACCACTTTTGTTATCCAAAGACTTTTCCAGCGAAAGGCTTTTTCAGAAAAGTCCCCAAAAGGGGAAAAGGGAAGGCTTTGGACGTACCACTGTTAGACCCTGGTGCAGGTGTGGGTCCATCTGCACCAGGGCCCATCGTTCTGGTTCCCCTTTCTTTCCCCCTTTCCCCTTTCCTTTTCCTTTCCCATCACGAAAGTTGGATTGCTTCTGGGTCTGTTCTGCTGAGATCTGCTGTTGGTTCTACCCCTGCCCCTGTGCTGGATTGTTGTGTTCTTTGATTTCAACCGTTTTTCTTCCTCCTTTGTTAACAACCTGGTGGTTTTTTAAGTCAGGTCTGGGGTCCAGACTGGAGGATTGGCTGTTTCCTGCAAGTAAATGTCTCCTGATTTCCTGCAGATCCTGCACAAACTTCTTATCCATGCTGAGGTGGCATTTAAGTGCTCCAAGTCATCTGTTTCTACAGTGTGCACCAACAGATTTAGAGCAATTTCAGCTTTTTCTGGGCCTGAAAAGGGTTTTTTACCACCTGTTCTTCTGGCTGGGGGGGCCTGGGGTACTCCACATACATTTTCAGATCCTCAGCAGATTTTTTCAAAAGATCAAGGGGGGGAAGGGAGGCCAGCCTCCTTCCTGCTTTGGCCAAAGGCCAGAGCATCAGTGTGGGTGGGGGTAAGACAGCAGTCCAATCCGTGGGGGTTGCCTCCTCTTCAGGTCCATTGAAACATCTTCTTCAAATGCATGTCCTTGGGGGCCCGGGGGCTGGTTGCTGCCCTCGGTTTTGATTTTGCCCCAATTGCATTTTCAGATTCTCAAATTCTTGTCTCACTCTTTGAAGTTCTTGAATTGCTCCATCTGAAAATGATTTTCAGACCCGGGCAGAAAAGCTGTGGGGAAAAATTGGCGGAAATAGGTGTGTTCTGGGGTTAAAGAAACGTAACTGTGGGCTGTGCTGCCTACCAAAACTCAAAAACTGCCTGCAAAAGACGAAAACAAAAAATGTGATTTCGGTATGAATGAAGTCAGAGGGCGTAGCTGAGAACTCTCCTGCTCTCTGAACTCCTGTCTTGTTCCTTGTTTCCAAGTTGTCTCGTACTTCTGAACTCCCGGAAGTTGGATACCGCGGACTCTTGCGCGCGCCGGCAATGCGGGCGCAGCCCAGCCACAGCAGGCAGGGGCTTGTGCTGTGCACAGCCCGACGTCCCCACCTCTCGGAAGAAATTTCTTCAAATAAACCCAGTAACGGACGCGATCCCTGGACCTTGTGGCCCAGACACCAGAGGCCACAGCAAGCCCCATCGGACTCCACGACGGAGGAAGGGGGAGGAAGGGACCACGAGGGCGAAGCACAAGAAGAATGGTGAGGTCCTGCTTTCCAGAGGAAGGGGAGGAAGGGACCAAGAGGGCGAAGCACAAGAAGGTGGTGAGGTCCTGCTTTCCTTGCCGGCTGTTCTGTTCTGGTGTGTTTGTGCGTGCGCGGGGGGTGCTTCTTACTGCGCCTTTGTTGCCGGAGTTGGCGATGATGAGGCCTCCTCCGACACCTTGGCGAAGCTGAACCGTCGTGGCCCCGCCCCCCCCCTCTCCCATGTTTGCTTGGTGCCCCCCCCCTCGATGGGGATGGTTGTCTCTCTTTGTGTTTCTGGGTGGGTGGTTGGGGTTGCTTGGTTGGGGGTCCCCTTTCTGGTTGGGATGTCTTTCTTTTCTGCTGATTTTTTGGGTGGGGGGGTTGGGCTCACCATCTTCTTGTGCTTCGCCCTCTTGGTCCCTTCCTCCCCCTTCCTCTGTCGTGGGAGTCCGAGACCATTCGGGCTCCGCACTTCGAGATGGTGAGGTACTGTGCACCCCCTTTGGGCCATAATATTTTGAATTTTTGAAACGACACCGAGTCGTAAATAATGAGCTTGGAAGGCCCCAAAATTTTTCCACTGACCCAATGCTGGACTTCTTCCACTTGCAAACCAGCATTTTTCCACCATAAAACCCCAGCTCCTCTGGTGCTGTGGGGTTTCCAGTGGGTGGTGTCCACCCCCCCTCTTGCAGAATTTCTCTGGTTAGTGAATTCACTCTTTCTGCTGTCAAAGGTCTTTTTCCATCCAAAGACCATAACAAATTATTTTTGTGCCCAATCATGTGGGCTGTCCTTTCCACATATCTTTCAATAAATGCCAGGGGCTTATGAGGGGGGTGTGTGGCAAATTCAAAACTTCCTCCCATCTGGGGAATTGCCACCCTTTCCTTTGCAATAAAATGAAAATTTTTTCTCCCACGAAACTGATTTTTCGCTGTGTCCTGGCTAAATCAACCCCCTGTGGAGGGCCAACAGCCTCCAACAGATGATGAGTCTGTTTCTGAGCTCCTTTACAGATAGGTCTGAGAGGGGTTTGGATTTCTGATGATGTTTTCTAAGAAATCAGTGGGGTCCCAAAAATGGGCATACTTGCAGACATTGGAATTCCATTTCCTTTTCAATGGAGACAAAAGAGGGGAAAACCTCAATGACCCAAACCCTGGGAGTAATAAAACTGCTGCATATGCATTTCGTGCAGTGTTGAGGCTGTGGACAGCGAGATCAAGGATGGCCTCAGCCATCCTGTGGACTGTGCAGTCCTGCAGGGGCACCCCTTGTGCAACAATTGGCCCACCAATGTCCTGAATGCCGAGTCATATCTCTTGACATTTCCCAGATTTTTTATGTAAGTGTCGATACTGGACATCGAAACTTCCTGGGATTGTAATATTTGCCTGACACAATCAAGCAGGCCAAATTCCACCTTGGGGGGGGCATCTCCTCCCCCAGCAGTTGGTGAACAGACCCCACTGGGGGGGTACCAGTAAAACTTTGCTGCCTGGCTGCCTGATTGACATTAATTGGCGCCACCATGATGTCGAAGCCCAGTGGGGTACGATCAACAGACAATGCAGGTCTGGGTTTACCATTAACCTCTGAACCCACTGGGGAATGATGCTCCAGGGGGGTTTGCATAAACTGGGGGGAGGTCCCTCAAGTCTGCCCTCAAGGCATCCACCAGCAAAGCCCCTTGGTGGGGGTATCGACAAACAAACTTGTGGAATTTTTTGTTGCTGGGTGTGCAAAACATATCCACCTCTGGGGTTATGTCCTTCCTGAAAAAATGAAGAATTTGGTGAAAGATGTTTGGGTTTAGGGTATAATCCCCTGGGTCCTTTTGCTCCCTGGTCAGGGAGTCTGCCAATTGCTCCTTTGTGGGAACCCAGACCACCTGCAAATTGATTTGCTTTTCTTGGCAATGATACAGCAGGGGTTTTAAAATAGAATTGAGGTAGGGCTTTTTGCCTCCCCACTTTGTTAAATAACTCACAGCCACCTGGCTGTCGACATGAAGCACAATTGTTTGCTTTGGCTTGGCCAGTGCTTTTACAGTTTCCACTGCAGCTTGCAACTCTTTTTGGTTGATATGAAGGACATGCAGGTCCCTCCAAAAATCCTGCACCTTTTGGCCTGATTCCTTGTCCAGCCCCCCCCATTGCCAGGTGCTGCTGTCTGAAAAGAGTTCCTGACAGGCCTGGATTGAAATGCCCTGCCAACCCCTGGCTGTAAAAACGTTTTTAACTCCACAATTTGATCTTTGACTCCCTGAGGAATGGTCAGGGTGTGGTCCCAACCCCACTTGGTGTGCAAATCCACCATTTTGCAAAGTTGATCTGTCAGAATTCTGAGAAATGGCATGGAGACTAAATAGCTTCTGACCTGCCCCACAATGGAGCTGAGTTTTCTGCAGCTCATTTTTTGTGCTGTGAGCACCTTGCCTAGCTCCTTTCTCAAGGATTTTAATTTTTCCTGAGGAATCTCCAGTTGGCCTTTTTTCAAATTGATCCACTGGCCCAAATGCTTTATTTCCTGAGTGGGCTCCAAACAGGATTTGGGGAGGTTTAATCTGAAACCTGCCAGTAAAAGGTCCTGTTGCATTTCACCAAATGTTGGGCTGCTGTCTGTTTGCTGGGGGCTAACAGCAAAATGTCGTCGAGGTAGATGAAAACCACCTTTCCCTCCTTTCTCCATTTCCTTTCCCAGACTCTCATGAGAGCCATAAATTTCTGTGGCAGGCTGCTTATACCAAAGCATGCAGCTTGAAACTGCCAAGTTTCCCCCCCCACCTGCATACAAACATGTTTTTCCAGGCTGCTGTGCAGTTTTAAGTGGAAATAAGCATCTTTCAGATCTATTTTTCCACAGAACCAACCTTTCTTAGATATGGGAAGATGTTTCCCATGTGTTCCAATCTGAACTTCTGGGGGTGAAATGGAGATTTAACTGTCGACAATCTGAAATCAGTCTTTCTTTGGTCTTTTCCCCTTCTTTTTTGGAAATGATGAAATAAGGGACAAAATGTTTTGCCTCCTGTGGGGGGATCTGCCTGGTTGCCCCTGCACATTCGTATTCTCTCAGAATTTTCTGGGCTGTCAATATTTCTTGGGGGTTTTGAAGGGAACTTTTAAGGACATTTGAGGGGGAGGGGAAGATCTGCCATAACCCCTCCCTTATCAGGTTTAATACCTCTCTGCTGGCACCTGCTTTGACCCAATGGGGAAGGCTGGCCTGCAGGGCCTTGTAAGGGGCACCCCTGGGTGTAATGTGTCTGGGGATTCCCCAGGCCCCATCACTGGGGTCCTTCCCCTGGTTGCCCCATCACTGGGGCTGCAGCTGGCCCTGCCATAGGGCTTTCCAAGGACAGGCTTTCCCCTGATTTTGAATGATGAGGGAAGGTCTGTGTCTGCAGTGGGGTGGTACATATAAGCTGGGGGGCTGATTATCTTCTGGGGGGGCCCTGTTGCAGCCAATCTTGGGCCTCCCCCCAAGGGCTGATGTGGTGATCTTGAATCATATATTGGCCCCCATTGGCCTCCTGATTTTGATTGAAATGGCCTGCCCTGGCCTTGAGGTCTTGATTCCTCCACTGGCCGCCATTGGCCTCTTGATTCTGAATACAATGGCCTCCATTGGCCTTCTGTCCCTGAAGGGGGGCTGCTTGCTGCATTGATTGACAGCTCCTGAGGGATTTATGTTTGAGACAGCTGTGGGGTAAGTTGGACATGCCTTTCCCCTGGGGCAAGTTTGCACATTTGCATCTGGCTTCCATAGCCTTGCAGCTGGGCGCCATGCCCTTGATGATGGCTGCCTAGCCTTGCAGCTGGGCTCCATGCCCTTGATGATGGCTGCCATAGCCTTGCAGCTGGGCGCCATGCCCTTGATGATGGCTGCCATAGCCTTGTTGGAAAGGGTCGCCATGCCCTTGATGCCTTCCATTTCCCTTGGAATGTTCCCCTGGGTGGGGGTGGTGATGTGAAAATGGGGGGTAGTCTTCCAGACCTGTCTCCCCATTTCTGTCCCTCTGGACTGTGGGCTGTGGTGTCTTTGTCTCCTCGACTTTCTGGCCACCAATGTCCAGGGTCCATGGCCGTCGTCGAACTGGAATTGAAAATTTTTCGGGAAATTGGAAGGTGGGGGGGTTGCGACGGCCACGGACTGGTGTTCCGCTCCTGCACCGTCATCGTCTCCAGCGCCTGCTGCTCCTCCACTCTTCTCCACTTCAGGTTTCTTCCTTGAAACTCCTTGTAACGCTGCTTGACTTTCCATGTTGGTTGCTCCGGCGCCTGCTGGAACTCCATCTTCTCCAGCTTCTGCTGCCTTCGCAGGGGTTCTTTGTTGCTCTGCTGCGCCGCTGGACTCCAGGTATGTTGCATCTTTCATGGAAATCAAAATTTTTTCTTCCTGCGCTTTTCGTTATCGTCTGAATTGCTCTTCCTCCTCTGTATTGATTGGATGCTGTGCTGAACGTTGTTGAACTCGTTGAGTTGAAATTCTTTCTCCTTGTGGTCGAAGGGCAGAATTAGGAATCAGCCAACTCCGGCAACAAAAAGCAGTAAGAAGCACCCCCCGCGCACACACAACACACCAGAACAGAACAGCCGGCAAGGAAAGCAGGACCTCACCATCTCGAAGTGCGGAGCCCGATGGTCCGAGATAATCTGTCGGCTCTCCAGGTCCCCCTAATGCCAAATGAGATCCGCACAGGACGATGGAGTGTTCCGGTTCCATGGGCTGTCTTCACCACTCACCTTCCACTGGGCTCGGAGGCCGGCAAGCTCGTACTCCCTCGAGGAAAACCGACCAGGGAGGAAGGGACACCGAGGGCGTAGCACAAAGTCCTTGCGAGGCCATGCCTTGCTCGCGAGGTGTCTGTGGCGAGTGCGGCGGCTTCTTCTTGGCGGGGAACGAGGGCCGCATTCGTACTCCCTCGAGGAAAACCGACCAGGGAGGAAGGACACCGAGGGCGAAGCACAAAGACCTTGTGAGGCCATGCCTTGCTCGCCGGCGGTGTTGTTTGGATTGCTGCGTTTGCTGCGTTGGTTAGGAGTCCCTTCTTAGTGCCGCCTCGCCGGAGTTGGCTGACGATGCTGCTCCGACTTGGCGACGTGACTTCTTGCCCCTGGGGGGGTCCCCCCCCCTCTCCCCCCTGGCCCCCACTCTCTGACCGAGGGCTTTTGAAGACAATTTTCTTTTACGGTGTGGGGGTCGGGCTCACAAGGTCTTTGTGCTTCGCCCTCGGTGTCCCTTCCTCCCTGGTCGGTTTTTCCTCGAGGGAGTACGAGACACCTCGGGCTCCGCACTTTGCCCTTGTGAGGCCAGATTGTGCACTGAAATTGGGGGACAGGGCATTTTCCAGGGCACCTTGGGCACCCAGTCGTTGATAGTGGGCTGTAAAAGCCTCCACCTCCCTCCATTGGCCAAGTTTCACAAACTTCTTGGGCAGAAAGGCCCAATTTTTTCAGTAAACCAACTCCTGCCTCTGGTGGAGTGGGCCCCCCACACCTGGGAGTCACCCCATGTTTGGCCAAAAAATCTTTTGTGATAGAAGCAACAGTGCCTGCACTTATGGCTCTGAAGGGGGGTTTTAATGAATTGAGGGGGCCCCCAGGTCTGACGAATAAACGTGTAGCAGCCGCATAGCACATCATCAAGTGAAATGGGCTTATTTGGGGACACTGGGGAATGGACACAACCCTTTCCCATTTGTGAAATTTTTGTCCTTTACGCTTAATCTTGATGTAGTGGGCCCTACCCAACACACTGGTGGTTCGTTTGACTTGTGCCAAGTCAGAGGACCGATATAAACAGAGAATTCGTGAGCAAAAAATCAGCTGGGTACGCAATGTACAAATATCAGTGGGCATAGGGGTCTTGGCCAGCCCCAGGAGGATTGAGAGGGGATCCCAAAATGCCCCATACTTCCCAGATTTTGGTTCCAAGCCTCTTGTAGGGGGTTAACAGACTGTGGAATCTCAGTCCACCAAACCCAGGAATCAAAAGCATTTGCACTGTATGCACTACGGGCTTGGGCCTTTGAAAACTGGAATAATTGTATTAAAGCGTCAGCCACCTTGGTCAGTGGTGGCTTCAGGGGGGGGCAGCCCATGTGTTCCAAAATTACACAGAAGTGCAAAAGCACTGTGATAACTTTTAAACTGGGGTTTCTCCCCAGGAATCTTCAATGGTTTTTAACCTGAATTTGTTTCCCCTCCAAAATTTGCCTGAGCAAATCATGCAAAGTAGGGGCCACCTGGGGGTGGCATTTGCTCCCCCCTGCAATTGGTGAACATACCCTGTAGGGGGTGATTTTCAGGCAGGGGGTCCCTGGCACTTTCATTTTTATTAACTGGGGCCACCATGTGGCTGAATCCCAGTAGGGGGTGACCATCAAATCTTTGGTCTGGGGAAACATTTTCAACCTGGGCAGAAACTTTTGGATTATTGACCAGGGGGGGTTTGCATAAAGATCCCCCATGTTGTCCAGTGGACATTGTAGTGCATTTACTGCTGTGGCCTCCAATGGGGCCACCTGGCCACAAAATTGGGCAGTTTTTTGTTGCCTGGGGAGGGAAAAAATCTGTTTCCAGATTTTGAAATTTTGGAATTGCTGTCTTAACCATTGAAAAGTGGGGGTTAAAGAATAATCCCCCCTGTCCATTTCCCATCTGCTTATGGGGTCTGCTAGGAATTCCTTTGAAGGCACCCAGTTGACTTGGAGGTTTACTTGGTGCTCCATGCACCATTTGAAAAATGGTCTTAGCATTTTGTTGAAGGGGTCTTTTCTGCCCCCACCTTTTGTTAGGTAATGTAGATTACCTGTGTTGTCCACAGAACAAAGAACTGTTTCTCCAGGTTTGCTCAAACTTTTCACAGTGTTTATTGCTGCACTGAGCTCCTTTACATTGATGTGTAAAATGGAGTCTTTTCTCCAAAATTCCTGCACAATTTCTCCTGTGTGGATGTCCAGCCCCCCCAGGCATGGGTGCTGCTGTCTGAGTGCAACTCTCTGGTTGCATTTTGGGGGAAGGGTCTGCCCCCCAGGTGTCCAATAGAGTTTTTATTTCCCTTAATTGGGCCTTGATTTCCTGGGAAATGGGGTGTTTTGAGTCCCAGGGGGCTGTGGACTTTGCCACCAAAAAAATTTGCCAGGGTGTCTGTAAAAGCCCTTAAAAAGGGCAGGGCGATTAGATTGCATCTTATTTGACCCAAAATGGCAGCCAACTGCCTTTTTGACACGTAATCTTTTTCACGATTTTTCCACTCCTTTTTTATAGTTTTGATTTCTGGGGGGCACTTGTAACTTTCCTCCTGGAAGTTCAGTTGAAAACCCAGGTGGGTTACCACTTGGGTGGGCTGCAGGGTAGACTTTTTCACATTTATTTTGAACCAGAATCCAGAATCTTTGACAACT
>CAAHFI011545636.1:0-13528 GCA_900893395.1 Euglena gracilis
TTTTGGTGGCTATGCCACTAATGCAACAGACTGTTGTCACACTTTAACAATCCCTTTCAGGATTCAGGGTATGAAACAACATTCTGCATCGAGAACTGCATTTTTTTTGAAGAATTCGCACCCATTATCGGTGTTTTTTGTATTAAAAACTGCAACTTTTGAAAGTTGCCGCAACATGTGCTGCACATAGTGCTTATGGAGCATAACTCATAAGCTTCACATGCCCGTTTTGCACCAAAGGCATGGGTTTTTGGTGTCTAAAACACCATATCAACCAAAAAAACACGCTGAAATGGCAAAAAACATGTGAAATTTGTGGAAAGAAGCGAAAATTCGCTTTAAAATGTAAGTTTGAAGTGTCTATGACACTGTTCAGCAAGTGGATAATTGCCATTATCAGCATTTTTATAGTCCAAAACTGCTGGCATACAGCCTTAGGGTATTTCCCACTTGGGATCTGGTTGCCACTATGGGCATTGTTAATAAAAACGGAAAAAAACTGCAAAAATATGTAATTTTGCACATTAGTGCACCTTAAAAACTGAGCCTGCAAGCTCAAATGTAGTGGAAAATGTGGGCTATGGCCCTCTGAATGCTACTAGGCCTTACAGCCTGTACAGTGGGGGCGTCAGGCAGAATGCAGCCAAAGGTATTCAAAAAATGCCATTTGGCCATCTGGTAACCAATGGCTATAGCATGCAGAAACGATGTATAGTAGTGGATAGAAGCCTTTCAGGCTGATTTCCCAGTCCGGAACACGTTGGTACAGTATCTGGCTGAGAGGGCCCAGAAATTAGGCTTCGCGAGATTTTTGCAAAGTTCCACGGAACCTGCAAATAAGAATACCATGCAGAGTTACTGCGATCTGATAGCATCGCTGGACGTCTGATGCGACGAGCTTTCGAATGAGGGGTAACATGGCCTATCGGCCAGCTACGGGCGCAGAGATACCATTTCGATTTTTCTGCTGTGAAAGTGAGCTAGAGCTGTAAGCTCTCTCTATTTATTCTACAAAAGGCAACTTTTGGTTCCTATGTCATAGGCACTACTACATACAGTCAAAACCTCATGGTACGAGGTGCCAGAAATTTTGAAGCTTTTGTGGTGGTTTTGAGGCTATGCCAAAGTGACACTTATGCAAATCTGCATAACTAGCCTTTTGGCTTCAAATGGCTACTTCAGGCCTTTTTATAGCATGAATTTTGGTGGTTTGTGCCTCTTTTAAGAGTCTTTTGGACTTAAAGGACTTTTCACTTTGCACCATTAAGTTGTGGACTTTTGGTCCTTCCATTGCCACTTGGACTATTCACCATGTGGAATGTGGTCAATCCTGCACATGGTCAAATCCACAAAGACCAATGGATTAGTGGTTAAGTGTTGAATTGGCAAAAGCAATGTCTTCCTTGGGGGGGGGCAACTATGTTGCACATGAAAGAACTGTAATTTTGAGCATTTTCCCATATCGGGATTGCATTTTGCCAAAATAATAAGCCATTTAGGCACAAAACTGCTATTTAAGCACAAGTTGGATAAGTTTTCGGGAAAAATGCAGTATTTGCAATACATCCCAAAAACTTTATCACATGACTTGTGTTGCTTTGCTCTATAGAGCTTTGGGAACACCAAAATATTTTTGGTGTGGGAGTGGATTGGGCAAAAAACCGTATTCACATAAAACTTCACTTCTTGTTTGCTGTCATCAAACAAAATCTGCAATTTGATCATGTGGTACAGAAACAAACATCCATGAACAGAGTTGCGGATTTCCACACATATATCTTTGGGAATGATTCCCAAAAGAATATGGGTGGTTTGGGCGTATACCCATGTGTCATAAATGCACGATAGTGCTCACACGACATTGTGAGAAAGGGGGGTTGCTAAGGTGGGTGGCGCGATACGCGCGGGGTCTAGCGCGATACGCGCATGATATGGCGCGATACGCGCGGGGGGGGGGGCAGTTGCCTCACTGCACAACATGTGCGTGGGGGGTAGGCTTGGAAGCGCGATATGCGCAGGATTCGCGCGACACGCGGTGTGCGCAATTAGCGCTTGGGGGAATGTGAGCTATGCGCATCGGCATTGATGTGCGCTATGCGCTTCGGGGGAATGTGCACATAGTGCTGAATTTGTCTTGCACTTGACAAAAATCGGTCAATGAATAGAGCTCTCCGTTGGAGATAGAGTGTGGGGGGATTAGTTTTGATGTATATATTCACCTTTGTGTTTGGTTGGTGATTGTGTGGAAAGTTCTCCCAGAGTGCACACCATGGGGGGAAGGTGCGGAGTAGTTGTCCTGGTCGCGCATGTCGGTCTGCGGGGGTGAGTGTGTAAAAAAATTGAGCATGCGAATTTTGAGCTGCTGGGGGTGTACAGGATTGTCTGAATCGACAAACCTGGTGGAAAACGAAAAGTTGAAAGCAGCTGGGCGACTACTCGACACCGTTTAAACTTCAGGCCTTAGGGCTTTCGTCTTGGAACCCAGTGGAACGAATGGGGGTTAAGCTACTTGTTACCCCTACCGCATGTGGAACGTTTGTGGATATGCGGTGGGTAGGGGGGGCACTTTCTCTTTACCCCGGGTTGAAAACGGTGTTGGTGTTGTTGAAAACGGTGTTGCTGTCATCGAAAACGGTATGTAAAAGTGATGATTAGTGGAAGTTTGAGGGGGGGAAGAATTTTGCGGTGTTGTGTGCATTCTTGGAGCGGGAATCCACTCAACCACATGGACATTCATGGGCTATCCCATGATAAACCACAACCGGAAACACAAAACGGTCTATATGTCAAAGGTTCGTGAAAATTTTGAGCGGGGACACCAGAAAATCCTGGAACTGACCAGAAAGGATACTGGGCAGGGGATGACTAGGGTCGCGACTCCTGTCACCTCCTTTCTAGTACCCTCTGTAGTCCGTATCCTTGGAGTTTTGGTACCTTCACTCAAAAACTGAACCGGTGGCCATATCAGCCATTGACTTTCTTGACGCATATACGTCTCTGAATTTATGAGCGCTAAAGCAGGGATGATCCCTTTGGTTACATGGGGTATCATCCCCCTCCCTGCCCGAAGCCGGGTGATAATCCTCGATAGAGGTTGCTCTTTGACCTACCTTATGCCTTTTGGCTGAAGTACGATCTTTTGAACTGCGAGTCATATCGCGATGGCTATGGCTTGTGGGGAGGAGTCGCATAGCGACATTTGGGTGAGGGGTGGTTGGTGGATCCGCACAGTGAACATGTGGATCGTGATCGATATTTTGAATTTTGCGAATGCGCATTTTGTGATGAACGAGAACTGCATGGTGAGGCTGATCCTCTTGGGCTTGCGTTGCGCTTTCGCGCTGCAGGATTTGGACAATGGCAAGATATATGACCCTTTTTGTTACACAAAAAGCACAATTTGTCCGAAAATTCTTCTGAAGAGCGCGAATTGCGCGATTTGGATTCCGCCATGGCGGTATGTGATAAGCGTGACACTTTTTTCACAGAACTGACTTGGATAGCAGGTATTCCTGTGTGGGTGGCTCGTATAAGCCGACTGATTTGTCCCAAAAGCTGTGATAGCTTCAATGTTTGGAAACATAGTTCCATCGCTCATCGAGCGTCAAAATATGTCCTGCGAGTTCCTCGCGGTGAATTTCTTTGATGAGTTTGGGTATAAAGTGCAGTAATACTGCGTCAAATTGCTCTTTCATTTGGGTTTCGCCTAACTCGTCTACTTCGGCTGCCAAACAAAGCCATTTTGAGTACCATAGGTCTATCGACCTCCATTTTCGGTCATGGGGGCATATTGCCGCCATTTTCTCTCCAGAGTGATTCTGGAAACCAAACTTGAACATGAAGAAGCATATTGCTCTACCAAATCCTGAAAAGAAATGCGCCCGCGTATGACCAATTGTCTGGCGCGTTCCTTTTCGTCTTTTGGTAAACAGTCTATGAATTCCATTTTGATTACTTCTGGGTTTCCGTCTTGGGTTGGACCCTTCAAGTCCCAGAAGTATTCCCAGTCACGGAAAAATTGTTTCCATGTGGTGGGTCACCGTCCCATTGGGGCTTCACCTTATTCGCGATTGCGATGGTGTTTGTGAAATCTTTCTGAGTAACCCGTGGCCCTTCGGTGGTATTCATTGGGGTGGGCCCGGGCGCGAAATTGCACCACGTGTGGTTACACGGTGGTTGCACCAAGTGTGTTGTTGGGGAAATATGCGAGTGCGCATGGAACATACCACCAAGTGTACCATAGGTACCATGTACATTTGGGGTGTCGCGAATGCGCGAATGGTGATGCGAATGCGCATGGGGGGGTGACGTGTCACATGGTTGTACTGTTGGGGATTCCAAGCGTATTTGCGAGGAATGACCAGTAACTGGTGTGGGATTGCGGCCCATACCGCTAATTAGTTCGGACTGCCGAATCTCTTGACTTAAGAGGTGGGTTGGTCTGGTTCTCGATGGAGAACCTGACTCATCATCTGAAAACTTGTCCATTGGGACTGGTAACGCCACGGGGGGAACTTCCACATGAGCGGAAATGTGGTTTGGTGGCAATGTGCCAGTAGGCTCTACAATGGTTGCGCGAATAGCGCTTTTTGAGGTGAAAGATGTGGCAAGTGTGCCAACCGTACCCGAATGCGGGATTTGTTGTACATAACACAATTGGTTGCCAATTCACGCACACTTTGCTCCAATTTGTCAACAACTTGCAAATTGTCGTTTATCCGACTCACATCATCCTGTAAACGCTAATTCGCTTACGGTATGAGGGTAACTCATCCAACGCGTAATTTTGTCGAAATCAACAGGAAATCTGCGAAATTGCACCAAAAACAGTGTCCAATTCTTGAACTCGTACGCTAAAGTGCGTATCGCACTGGAAATGATCTCCAATTGTGGAGATGGTTGGTCCGAATGCGGACTTTTGACTATTTCAGCCTTTGGCTGTTCCATCAAGACCGAAACTTGCGCGGATAGCGCGATAAGTTCATTTTGTAATTTTGTGACATCCTGTTTCACCGTTTTCTCGGCATTCATGAAACTGTCACAAATCCTTGCATGATTTGGTGATTATCGTCACGCATTTTGGCGCAAAAATGCTCCAAGTGTAGGGATGTGAGTGTGGGATGGGTGTGGTCGACGGCAATGCGTCTGGGGTTGGTGATTGCACCTGAAGCAATTTTGTGCTTAATTCTTGCATGCATATCTGCAAATCCGCTATCGCGGTTTCATCCGAATTTTGCCATTTGCTTCCGCATAGCGGGCTGAAACTTAGCCAAAGCGGCTTCATTTCTGCCATGTCTCGTTGCCGCTGTTGTTGCAAATCCTCAAACCTACTCGCAATATTTGCGATTTGGGTGTGAAAACTTGCAACTTCAGCAGGAACTTCACCACAATGGCAAGATTTCTGCTCCAATCGAGAAAGTCTCTCCTCCAATTGTTGCACATAAGTGCGGGAGGCAAAACTTTCATGTGCTTGGCAGAAACTTGTGCAAAATTCGCGGAATCACCGCTCAATTGGAGAATGCGCTGTTGCGCTTTCTGGAAATCAGTTGCAAGGTTGGAAAACTGCTGCAGTGTGATAAATTGTCCGATAGGACTTGGACATGGGAGCACATGGGGGGCGGGAAAAAATTGGTGTTTCTAACCCAACCTCAACAAAAAGTGATGTGGCGCAACCGCCTCAGAATCAAATGTGCCTATCGGCATTGGTGCGATATCTCGCTGGGGGTAAAACTGTCAGCCAATCGGCTTTCCACCAAAAGTGGTTGTGCCTGTTGGGCTATGGGCTCGATAGGAGCTAGACACCGATTAGGTGTGGGGGAGGTGGGCGGATGCACCTTGGGCAGTTGGGGAATGCTCGATAGAGCTGGACAATTGCTGGGGGGGTGCTCAATAGCTGATTGGTGATGCTCAATAGAGCTGGGATTGGGGGATGCTCAATAGAGCTGAGGATTGTTGGGGGGATGCTCAATAGAGCTGGGGTATACCTTGATTGGAGCGTATACTCCTCTTGTGACAATTCATGTGAAGTGCTTCTCAAAGAACCAATCAATTCTTGGTAATCAATGAGTGTTGGTGCTTGAGCTCTGCATATTTTTATTTGCAGAAAAAACACAAGCAAACCCAAAAAGGTAAGCAAAGGAACAAACTTAGAAGGATATGCAGCGTATACTGCCCAGAGCCTCCTGAAGCTTGTACCTGTGCTTGGAAGTTGGCTCCAAACAGCTCGTGGATGCTTTGTAGCCTATAGGCTCAGCACCACTCACTGTTTGAAGTCACCTGTTAAGATGGGGGGAGGGGGAAAGGGGCGTAGGAAAGAAACCAAATTCTGCTACCAAGTGTACGTCCCCTGACTCTATTCCCACTGCCTGTCGGCCTACTACACCCTCCCGTGGGAACAGAACCAGGAGAGTAACAAAAAGAAAGTCTTTCACTTAACTATTAGTTTTTATTGCCTTTGGGCTTATGCAGAGCACAAGGCAAACCAGTTGGGATTTTGGAACTTCAGTTCAGTTATGATCTCCTATCGGAGTTCAAATCTTCAAATCTTTGATTTGCCCTTTTGGGCTAATGAATCATAAAACAAAACAATGCTAATACCACCTGTGAAAGGAAGGCAGATCCGAGAAAGGATAGGCTTTTCCTAATTCTGCAATTTGTATTGCAGAACATGGAATAGTACTATCTGGAATGACATTGTACATTCTGCAGTCTGGTGCTATGCACAGTGCCATGTTCATGCTGCCTGGTACACAGTAGGACCTCCATCAAACCTTTCCATGGTTCGTAGTTTCTCACGGATCCTCCGGCCTCAGCTGTTTTTTGCGGGGGCTTCGAAGTCAATTTCTTCAAAGATTTCTTTTTTTGCTGTTGAGCTTTTCCAAATCAACCTTGAAATTGATTTTTTTGTCAAATTCAGATTCTTCAGACCACAAACAATTGAAATTTTTTTGTGGTGTTCACCAGTACATGGGTAGGCAAAGAACCTGTGTGTGAGATAGGGTTTGATATTGGGGGGTTCGATTTGGGGCTTTGCTTAACTAGGAATTTGCTCTGATCCTACCGACCGGAGAAATTCGGCCGACTGGTCCAGGAAATTTCGCCAATTAGAGCCAAAATAATGGTTCAGGCTTAAAAGGCCTACGACGGAACTTTTCCAAACTTTTAATTCGACTGAAAGCCAAAAATGGGAATTTCAGTGATTTTACAAGCCCCGGGACCAATTTAGGTCAAATTGTTGGTTAAGGACCCCTTAACAGGAGTATTACATTCACCGAAGACCGTCAATTTATCAACTGGTGGATCAAACTTTTTTGCTGACCTTCGACATCCATGGAGGAAGAATTCAACTTTTCGAGTTCAACTGGAATTATTCCAGAAATATTTCAACTACGAAGACAAGGTCACAACTGGACTTTCACGAGGAATGAGCTTCAAAGAAATTCAGACTGTCAAGGTGAACTTCAACGAACTTCCAAGAAAACAGCTGAAGCTGGGGAAGGTGGACACACAGCAGCAGCTGCAGAAGCTGATGGGGCGGCAGCAGCACGTCAGTCCGTGGCCATCGCAAACTCCCCACCCCCACCACATCAAAGATTTCAAACTGCCCCACTCAGCATGATTGCCATGGACCATGGACAACTGTGGTCAGGAAGAGAAGACAGAGGGGGACTACCATCACAGTCCAACAGACTCCACCCCTTTTGCTCAGTTCCCCCTTCCAGGGGACAAAGCAAGGGGTATGGCAGCCTTTCAAAAGATATCAAAAATCCAAAGGAATCAAGTCAAAATCAAGGCTATGGCAGCCATCATTGGACAGGGCCTGGGGCACAGAATCATGGCTATTTCAGCCATCATCCAAGAAGGCAGTGGGCCCAGGGCAAGGCTATGGCAGCTGTATCCTAATCTGGAAAGATCCCACTGGGGAAAGGTATGTCCAACTTACCCCACAGCTCTCTCAAACATAAACCCCTCAGGGGCTGCCCATCCAAGCAAGCAGCCCCCCCTCAGGGTAAGGCCAATGGAGGCCATTATATGCAAGAGGCCAATGGAGGCCAGGGGAATCATCAAGATATCAAGGCCAATGGATGCCACTTCAATCAAAATCAGGTGGCCATTGGAGGCCAATGCACTCAAGACCACATCAGCCCTTGGGGGTGAGGCCCAAGATTGGTACACCAGGGCCCCCCAAGAAGGTAATCAGCCCACACCCCCGAGCCATATATGTACCTCCCCACTGCAGACACAGACCTTCCCCCGTTTTTCAAATACACGGGGAAAGCCTGTCGTTGAGCAGCCCTATGCAGGGCCAGAGGTTACCCCAGTGATGGGGCAGTGTCGGTGGGGGGTTTCGGAAAAAGGGGGACAGGTAAAAGTAGTGGACCGGAATCGGAAAATTAAATGTAATGCCTGGGAATGGAGTGCCCGACCGACTGGGCCTCTTCTCCTGTCCCCCACCTACGGCCACCGCCACCACCCCAGGGTTTTTCAATTAAAAGAGCCTCCGGAGGGCTCAGGGCCGGAGGCCCGGCTTTTCGCCCCCTGTGAGTGGCTGGGTTGGCATACCGGCGTAGGATCCAAAACTTTGAAACTGAATCTGGTTTTTCTCTCTTGAATCCAAATAAAATACAATAAAGACCTTTTTGAGTATGTACTTGATTCAGAAGGCAAGCACACACAAGGAACCTGCACACCTTGGTCAGACACACCTGTGCTTGCAGTGGGTGAGAGTAACATACAAACATGATTTTGGAATGGAATGCCTTGCTCCTTCATTCTTTTCTTTGTATTTCCACTTGCAACATTTTGCTCACCTTCCAATTGACTTCTGGAGCTTCCTACCCACTGGGTGAGTCCTATCGCGGGGGAATGTTGAGAAACCGGCTGTCGGCGGGCCGACAGCCGACACCCCCTCCCTTGCGACGTTAGTCGGACCAATTTTTGCCCCCCCCCTTGAATGGGGAAAGTCATTTTTTTTAAGTTGGGCCGTTTGGCCTCCGGGGGCATTTTTTTTTTTTGAAGGGCTGTGGTGACCCCCCGCAACTTGATAGTGCTTTTAGGGGCACCTGAAAAATCAGGTGATAACGGGGCCAGCCCCCCCCACCTCGGTGGAAGGGAAAAGAAACGTCCCACAAAAAATGTGGGGGAATTCTTGTACTTTGTTGAGTCCGAACTTGTGTATGCAAAAGGAACATGGAACCCATAAAAGAATCGAAAACAAAAAAACTTCGGGCACACTTCCCCCCAGGCCTGTCCCTCACACTGCCTTAATTAAAACGTCCCTTTGGCAGCGTTCAAGAATATTGCCCCTGGTGAGGAAGGAAAGAATCCAAACAATAACAACTGAACATTCGTTGATTTTTTTGTGAAGAAATGAAATTCTTTTGAATCAGGGACTTGGCTCACAGTGCCCGGCTAATTCTTTGATTGGGTAAAAAAAAGGAAGAGCGAAGCATTCCTTTCCAGTGAAGAGAAAATGGATGGCGGAGGAGAGAGCGAGAACAAAGGCAGCGAAGGTTGGTTAATGGACAGGACAGTGAGCGTAATGGGTGAGGGTAAGTGAATAAACAGTGGAGCAGTGTACAATGTGCGGGTGCGGTGGGGTGTGTGGTGTGGGATCACGTATTGTTTGCTCCAAAGGAAAAACCAACCGACAATGTGTCTGGAAGTCTTTCTTTCGGGAAAGGGCATCCTTTGGCCCACCGAAAAAATGAACAAAAAATCACAGGGCATCCGTTTGGCCCTCAGCCGCAACACGTGGCTCTCAGAAAATGGCCCACACACCTGGGCCTGAACTGAGGAGGGTCCACCGCTCCCCCCGAGTTCGAATGTTCCATGAAAAACAGTTCTCAAAATCCAAACCGAAGTCTGCAAAATCCGAACTCGGTTTTCTCCTTGGAAAAAAAAAAAAATCCAGGTTTTTTCCAACACAGATGAATCCTCCACAAAAGCAGGGCCTGCAAAAGCCCTCAACAAATCCAACCAGGAATTCCAACCTCCAAACCCAAAGTCAGCCACACAACATCCCACAACTGTGGACTGCACAGACTGCCAAACCGAATCACAATATCCGTGATAACCAACCGATCTGCCCCCCCCCCGGCAACACAGCCGTGAGGGTCGGGGTTCCCAGCAAATTCAAAAATCTTAAAAATACAATTCCGCTTTCTCAGCCAGAAAATTTCTCACTGCCCCCCCCCCCATTCACACGGGGCAATGGGGGTCAAACGACTTGGCAAACTCAAAAATCCCAAAAATTCAAATCCAAGTCTCGCAGCCAAGGCGATTTTTTGCTGCCCCCCCCCCAACAAGAGGCAAGGGGCATAACCTGGCTTCAGCCTCCAAACCCAAAAAAATGACAAAGGCTGTCATGTCCAACCCGAATGAAATCAAACAACTCCAAAGGATGGGACTTCGCACTGCCCCCCCCCCCGCAAAAGGGCCGGAGGGCAAAACCTCAATTAATTCAACCTGGGCTTCACATTCCCAAACTGATTGCAAAAACAAAGTTCAGCTCCACCAAAGCCGAATTAGTCACAGGATCAGGCTTCGCTGAGCCCCCCCCCCACAGCACACAGGGTGGCAGGGGTCCAGAAACTCAGGGTTCACACGAGCCGAAAATCTGCCAGGATCCAAAAGTCAGAAAAAAATTGAACGCTCAATCCTGAGGCTCGGTACTCCAAAGAAAGTAATCCAGTTGTCATAACAATTACTTCGGTGCACTCAGCCAAATGGACCCCCCCACAAATGATGGGAGAACCCATTTACATTTGTATTCCTCCAAAATTCTTCACTGGAGGAAAAAATAAGCTGATTCTTGCACCCAGACTATTTGGGCAGCCCCCCCCCTGTACGGCGTGGCCACACCGCTTGGGGAGAGTTGAGACTGTCTCAGAGCGGGAAAATGAATCCTGGGCTTCAGCCCTGAATCAAAACCAATTATCAGCCCAGGCTTCGACACACCAAGGCTCAGCATTAAACTTCCCAGGGGTAACAATACCACTTCAAGTACCCACCGTGGCGACGAAATTCTGCTTGTGGTAGTCCAAATTGCAAAATTCTTGATAAATTCTCCACGGTGAAATCTCGAAATTCTCTCAATTCTTGCTCCTTGCGTTGTTGAGTTGAAAACCTGCACGAGGGGAAAAAAGAAACAAAAAAACCAAACACAGCAACAATAAGCTGGACCCTATGGCTGCCTCCTCACAACACCCATCACAGATTGATTTGTCGGTGTGCCAAACCACAACAAAAAAACCAGGATGCATCATTGTCTATCATATTGCCGAACAACTCATGGCAATTGGGGAAGGGAGGAACCCCATTACGACAAAATTGCATCCCAGCAGCAGGCTGCAACACAAAACGCAGCTGTTGGAAAAATCAAAAAATCAGTGCTGCTGTTGGAAAAATGTGCAGCCGACCACAACCAAGCAAACCAACCCAGATGAGATTGAGATTATGGCTCACCATTTGGCCAACAGCACACAGACAAGGAAAAAATGAGCTTTGCCACCACTTTGGGATTTTCCAGAAATATTCTGGTGGACTTTTTTCCCAACAGGCTTGACAATACAACCAAATTTCATGAAACAAAATTCTGGCGATTATGCAGCTGAACAGCACCCTCAGCTGCCCAATGATGACTCTGAGATTTTCCGGAATGGGGCTCTCAGAAAATGCAACCACCCATATGTCCCAACCATGATCTTCTTGGGGGTTACACAAAATGGTCTGGCCAACCACCTCTGTGTGTGTTCCCCCCTTGTTAACTCAACTGAAAACTTGGATTGGTCACTAAAAATTCCCCAGGTCGACCAAAAACAAAACCACTGAACTGAAACTGAACCACTGAACACTGAACTGAAAACTGAACACCACTGAACTCAGGATCCCTGGGCCCTTAAGTGTGTGTCGACGGGGGTGTCTGTTCCTCCCGGATTTACACACCCGGTTCCCCTCTTTGACCAGTCAATCCCAAAAATGAATGAAAATTACTCTGCCTGCCAGTGTTCGATAGAGGTGTTTTTTCCCCTCGAAACGGCATAACCCAAAACCGAACTGGGCTGCCTCACTGGAAGCACACCGAAACTGTGAAACAACAAAACTGTGAAAATGGAACAGGTCGATGCATGTCCCAGACAGGAAAAAGTCACTGAACAAACCAGTAAACCTCTCCCAAAAGATGGACTCGGAGCCCACAAATGCATGGGACCAGCATACAAACCCACTGAAATGATGTCCCAATCTGTGGATTGAGCACCTGCCACACCTGCAGTGAACTCACCCTGATCAAAGTTAAACTGGGACTGGCAAAACAAAAAACTTTTGGAAATGTTTGTCTGGCTGCTTGAGCACAAGTAAAAGGGTACTGTGCACCCCAGAGAAAACGGTGTTTCTCAAAAATGACATGCTTCAAGCATTCTGAGGTTTATCCGAAAAAATCCACAACCAGAAAACGATAAAAACTTGAATCACTGCTGAAGAAAACGTAACTTGACTTTCCCACAGCCAAAACTGTAAAACGACCAATGAAAATGAAAACCTGAAAATGAAAACTTCTGCCAGAAAAATTATCTTCCAGATTGGACTCGACAGTTCGTTCAAAAAGCACAGCCTGATTTGGGAAAAAATTGCTGAAAATAAGACACTGACAAAAACCACAAGCCACAGAAAAAAATCACACAACAACCTGGAGCTAGAGCTTGGCTCACGGTGACACTCAACCTGGCCCGTTCTCCTATTACTGGGAATTGCAAAAATCTGGGCCGTTTTCAGTGTCCCTTCCCCCAGAGCCTTGCTCACAGATTGATTCCATTCCATTTGCAAACACCAGATGAAAATTTCACCCACGATTTACAGCACAAACTGGTGCACAGATTCCAGCAGATATGGTGCAATTCCAAAGAAACCACAGATTTCAAAAAGATTCTGCTGGGCACAGCCCAGCAGCAAACCTCTGCTTACCATGTCGGTGGGGGTTTTGAAAAAAGACGACGAAAGTGTAAGGTGTACCGGAATGAAATGAAATGCCTGGGAAATGGAGTGCCCGACCGACTGGGCCTCCTTCTTCCTTTTCCCCCACCTACGGTCACCACCCAGCCCCAGGGTTTTTCAATAAAAAGAGCCTCCGGAGGGCTCAGGGCCGGAGGCCCGGCTTTTCGCCCCCTGTGAGTGGCTGGGTTGGCATACCGGCGTAGGATCCAAAACTTTGAACTGAAAATGGCTTTTTCTGTCCTTGAATCCAAAGAAAACCACAGAAAAGAACCTTTTTAGCATGGACTTGATTCAAAAGGCAAAGCACACACAAGGAACTGCACACCTTGGTCAGACACACCTGTGCTTGCAGTGGGTGAGAGTAACATACAAGATTATTTTGGAATGGAATGCCTTGCTCCTTCATTCTTTTCTTTTGTATTTCCAGTTCTGCAACATTTTGCTCACCTTCCAATTGACTTCTGGAGCTTCCTACCCACTGGGTGAGTCCTATCGCGGGGGAATGTTGAGAAACCGGCTGTCGGCGGACCGACAG
>CAAHFI011547458.1:0-14683 GCA_900893395.1 Euglena gracilis
ACTCCTGCAGCACCGCCTCCGCGCTGGCGCAGGTACCAGTTGGTCCCGAAAAGGCCCCGGCAGTGCCGCTCTGGTAGGGATGCTGCACGGCACGGCCGTGTGACGGCGCCTTGCATGTATGCTGTTCTCTGTCTCCACCGAGCCACGTTCTATTTTAAGGTGCCCCAGGTGCGGGACTGGCTGGAATTCCCACACAAATGCCCCCCTGCCCAATCTGTCACCGAGAGTCCGCAGGAATGGGGATATTCTGAGAGGTCGGCCGGACTGAAAATTTGCTCCAAGAGGGGGAAGGGTGGGCAGATGGTGAATCTCCCCAACCTCCTGGAGGGTGGAGTGCGTGGACCCAAACTTCTTTCAGGAAAAGGAATGCTGCGGGTGGACCATACCAACTCGTTGTGGCTGCAAGCATTCCCACACTCCCTGGAAGTGGAAATGGAATACCCACTGTCCCCATGCTAAACAGCACACCAGTCCAGCCCCACGCATGTGCCCCATTTTGAGACGAGACACTCAGCATTCAATAAATACGCTGGGACGTGGTGTCCGGGGATGAGCGTCCGACGGGGGTTGGATGCACGTCGGCTGAGCAGAGTGACAGGGCGGCCCTGGATCCGTGAGCGTCCCCTCCCGCCTCATTGGGCGGTGCGGGGCCCGCCCGATGAATTGCCGCCCCGCGCCGTCGCTGCCGATTCCGAACATCCGCAGGGAGAGCGGGAGCCCCTCAGCGCGGCATGAGCCCCTGGCGGGAGGCAGAGTCACCTCTCAAAGGGGACGGGGGGGGGCACTGGCCCAACCATCGGTTCACTCAGTGATCCCAGGAGAGGCATGATTTTTCTCGGGCACAAACCCAACCACCCACTTTTCTTGAAAACCCCGACCCACACAGACCCTGGCCGGCCTCGGTCTGGGGGGGGGGCAGCCCACCCACCCACACACCCACCCAAAAACCAACCCAAAAAAAAAATCGGACGAACGTCCTTCAAAAAGAAATACTTCCTGGCCGAATCCATGGCACACCCCAATCAGGGGGGGGGGGCAGAGGCCCCAGCCCACCCACCCACTCGAAAAACGTCCCGGGGGAGGGGTCAAAATGGCGCAATACAAGTGCTGCACGGTGGTGATGGTGTGACGTATTGCTGCTTGGGAATGCAACGAGGCAGTGCCTTCCAGCATGCAAATTCCATTAAGTGGGGCTTTGTGTGCCCCCCCCATTTTTGATGACCCGTGGTTTTCCTCAGAGCAGAATTTTTTGTGAGCCAGCCCCAGCCAGGGGGTGCCAGCTTGCAAAAGAAGCACATCCGAGTTTCTTTGGGGGGGGGACTGAGGTTTGTTGGCCTTTTTTTGAGTACTGCAAGGAAATAAATGGTTTCCAAAAAGCTGCCCCTTTTCATTGGTTTTCCCACGTATTCCGTTTTTTCCCCATTTTCAACCATCATTATTTCCAGAGGCACAACTTGCATTTTTTCAGAGCCGCCATGTTCCCAAGATTATGCCAGTCATATGTTTTGCCCATTTTCTTGAGTCTTGACTCCGAAATCTGAAATGCAGTGTGTTTTTGGTGGTTCTTAGGCGGTTGATTTATTTATTTGGTTGATTAATTAATTGTTTTGGGGTGTTTTTTGTGTGCCGTTTTCCGAGGTTTCATCTGTTCTGTTTCATCTCCCCAGAGCAACCCCCCCCCCCGGGGATGGCCAATGTCCAGCAACCCAGTACCTGGTGTGTTAGGCCATGGTGCTTTCGCCCGGCATCGCTGTTGAAGGTCTGGAGTCTGGCAGACGGTCATGTGTGGGGGCGGGTGACGCTGCTGGATAACGCGCATGGTGCACATCGATTAGGGTGGGCCGGGCTTCGCTCACAACAAGGGGTTGGACTTCTTCTTTGGCCCAATGGTCCACCACATCATAGCCACCTCACGCTTCGCTTTGGCGCACACGGTTTCCATCCTGGAAAAGAGGAAGGGAGGACGGAGCTTGATCTGAGACCCTCCAAAAGCACAAACCTCCAGGGGAACTTTTTTGACAGAAACCCCAAATGCCTACTTATCGTGTTGCCAAAAGCACATTGATTTTCCTTAAATACTGTGTGTTGCTTTCAAATTGGATTACACTGAGATGGGGGGTCAGTTGGGAGGTACCTAAAAACAGCAACATACCGTTCCGGAGTGAATGCCCTCCTCGCCGACGGTGTCATCCACGGACACACCATCAGGCTTGGATGGGTGAGCCTTGGTCTCTGATTGCGAAACACGAAACATGACCGCACGTCGCCAGCATGAACATAATGCACACATAAATACACATGGGTGTCTGATTGGATGGACATCATAGATTCACTTACCCGCCTTTTCCCCACCGACCAAGTTCCTACAACCCACAACTGGGGGGGTCATATGTATATATACCCCCTGACCTGCAACCCCCGACCAGGGGTGGTCGTACAACCAGGTGCCACAAAAAACCCTATTCCTCCAAGGTCCCCTGACCAGTCGGGGGGGGGGGGCGGATCATGCGCACCCCCTGACCTGCAACCCCCAATCAGTATATGGGGGTCGTCGTTGAACAAGGGGGAGTGGGCAATAACCCCCAAGCACTTTTTCCCAAGCCAAAATCCACCCACTCACTTTATTTGGAAAGCGCATCCACGTACAACTTCCCACTCCTGGGCCAGAGGGGGGGGGGCAGCAGGGCACCCACTCACAAACCCAAACCCACCCAAAATCGGGCAAAAACCTCTTGAAAAAATTTTCTTGTCCGGGCTCGAGCCCCAAGTCACCCACCCATTCTCGAAGCCCCACACTCCCAGTGGAGAGTGGAAACACCGGTGTTAAATGAACCCATGATGGACACAGCGCATGTGAGAAAAAGGCAAATGGTACCACACAAGAGTCAAAATGTGAGTTGAGTCTCGGCTGGACAAATCAAAAGCCTGCTCCCAGCCTGCGGGTTGCCGCTTCCAGGGGCGAAGGACAACTGCTGGACGTCAATGGGG
Source organism: Euglena gracilis (assembly GCA_900893395.1). NCBI lineage: Eukaryota > Euglenozoa > Euglenophyceae > Euglenales > Euglenaceae > Euglena > Euglena gracilis. Next base: position 2,989 of record CAAHFI011547458.1, read on the forward strand.
ATGCTGAGAAGGAGAGAGGGGCAGTGGGTCGGTATGAGAACCTGAGCCCCAACCATAGCAACGCGTACTGCCAACCCTTGGGGGGGGGGGTCGACACACTTAAACAGTGGTATGGCCCCGACAAGCAACCTACCCCCCCCCCGGGAAAATTGTTACCTGGCAAGTCAGCAAGTGGAAGCCAACGTGCCAGATTCCAGGGAGGCCTTGGACTTTTCACATGACACAGGGTCTCAAAATAACAACAACTTCCTGGGAAGGTGGTGTTGTCACTGTGGAGAATAAACCCCCCCCTAAACAGAAGCGCGGGCCGCTGCAAGGGCAGGGTCCAAATAAAAGCGCACCGGCAGTCCGCTACAAGCGCACCCCCATTTTGATGGGATAATAAAAGGAAATCAACAAAAATCGCGCAGGTAGGGTCCAAATAGCAGCGCACCCCTCGTTGCAGGAGGCGGCGGTCCGCTTTTAGCGCACCTGTGCTTCTTTTAGGAGGAGGGGGGTTGGCCAATCGGAGGGAAGGACGGCCCAGTCAAATGTGTCGTCCATGCATACGAGGTTGGCAGGTGGAGGGACGGGGGGGCCACACGAGACGTGGTCCAGGATGAAGCCGGCGAGGCGGTCCAGACTGCGGGGCCCCGATACTCCGTGACGGAGCCGTTGGCCGCGAGGAAAAAGACGGTCGGAAACCCTGAGGGGCCACCGTGGCGTGCTTAAACAACCCCCCCCCAGAGGCTGGAAAGTATGGGCTGGCTGGAAAAAGGTAGCTGGCTGACCCCCCCTAAGGGTCCAAGGCCAAAACTGGGTCTGAATGGGGGTCGAACCAGGTACCACAGAATCAAAAACTGCAAAAAATATCCAAAAAAAAACTTCCAATCACATTCAAATAATCAATTTTGACCCAAATTTGCCCTGGCCAGCCCTTTTCTGATCCAATTCCGCAGTTTTTGCATTTTGGCCCATTTTGCACCCTCGACAGTGGAAAATCCGTCCAGCCGCCCGAAGGGAAATGAATAAAACTCATCGGCGGGGGTCTGAGGCTGGAAAAAGACTGCTGGCCGGAAAAAAAGCTGGTTGGCTGACCCTCCTGGAGGATGGGGGTCAAATTTTCTTCAGCAACACTCCAGGGCCACTCAGGGTTCAATGCCAGCCGGGCGGGGTATGATCCGGACCACTCTCACACAACTCTTGCCTGGGTTCACTTAAGACCTCGAGTTAACTTGACGTCGGGGCTTCTTCAAAGGAAACCTCAAATGCTTCCGCCCTATCTATCACTGAACGGCTTTTTTGGTTGAGCCGTCAGCTTGCGCTCGCAAGGAGGCAAACTGCCGACCAGAACGAATGGCAAGAATTGTGCCAGAAATCCTAGGAGACATCCTCACTCAGACTCTGTCTGATGAGCACCAGAAAATCCCGATGCTTGTTGGAAAAGCCAATGCACCAGCCAAAAGACACACCATCGACCGTCAGCTCCAGCGGGACCGTATTCTTTGTCCCATCGATCTCCGCCACCAACACCCTGCAGGGGTACAATACACTGATGGCACACATGGCCCCGCTTCATTGGAAGCCGTCTACACACTGTCCATGCGCAACCCGCACACACACTCAACAACAACCCACACCCACACCCACACAACACCACACATACGTGGGACGTTCTGAAGCAGTGGGCCAGCGCATGAAAACACCGGCCAGAGCCAGGGTCCAACACCGTCAGTTTTCTAAATTCTCAAAAACTGAGCAGCACGGACCTGAGAAACACCGAAACACACCCCATCTGACGTCTTCCGGCATGGAATGGTGACGACCAACCTCGCGCAGGGGGGGGGAGGATTCTGACCGTCACGTGTTGTGTCGGGGCTTAATAGCAGGCTCTGGTCGCAATGCTTTGCAGTAGCCACACCCTGCAAGGAGCCATCAGGTGAGGGCATGACCCAGCATGGGACTTTCTCTTCCGCAACTTGCCTCAATCAATCCACACACCAACTGCATGTTCCAACAAAAAAAAAATGTGTACAAGCCATGTACATGTGAATGCCTTGATGCCTTTTGAGAACTTTTTTGGGAGGTTTTTGGGAGGTTCCTTTAAAATTGTTTTACTGTGGCACTGGTTTCAAATACAGAGAAAACATACAACCATTTGGTGACATCTTTGGCCAATGCAGGTTTCTTAGCCTCAAGAAAATTGGTCGGGAGAAGAGAGGGGAGGGGAAACAGACCATGGTCGCAGTGCTCTGGGAAGTGTTGGTGAAAAAAGGATTGGCACAAGAAAATATTACAAGAAAAATGTTTTGGATTTTGAAAACTCCAATCGGGATTTCTCTCAGACTGCTGGCAACTCCCTGATGCCAGGTTACATGTGCCATACATGGGGCGTGGACGTGGAGCAGGACGTCCTTCTTGGACTCCGTGACCAGCCGGCGAAAAGTGGAGCCGACCACCGCCTGGACATGGGGGCCCATGACACCTCTGTGGCGGGCAGCTCGCTCCGCACCAGCGGTGGCACGTGGCCGAGGAGGAATTCAGCAATGAACTAGAGAAGATGCACGGGGCAAGCACGGGCATATGGACAGATAAACAGACACATAACACGCAGAAATATTCTCAACCACTCTCTGTCTGCATTTGGGTGAACAAGAGTGCCTTACGACGCTTTTGGCTGATGGTTGCATGAATACCTGAACCAGGAAGGATATCAGTCAGGTCACAGCTGTCCATTTTGCCAGCCACTAGAAAATAGCCACTGGGTAGACCCCCAGGGGTCCCGGGGTCCCCCAACTGGGGAAAATAACCTCCGGCACTGTGTGCCGAGGTGAAAATGTTTTTTTTAAACTTTTTTTGGCAGCTTTTTGTTCAGAAAGCACCCCAAAAATTGCCAAAAATGGGCCCAAAAATCAGCTGTGCGCTGGTCACTGCTAAAATTTCTATCACGACCTTCCCCTTAGAAAAAGGACCCCCCCCGAAAGGGAAACGTCCACTTGGATTTTTACTTGCCAAATTTTGCTAGCTGCTGTCCAGTCCCAGGGGGGTACCGTGAACCTATAAGCTGAACCATGATCCTGATTCCATGCACGTCCAAACACCTGGTCGATGGCCTCGGACGTCAGAGGCAGCTGGTTAGAACATGACATACGCCCGACCCTGCAAAAGGGGGTCGAGGAGGCACCCAAACAACCCCCCCCCATCCAAAACCAGCGGATGGACCCCACCGACGGCCTAAATACAGCAGCGGCCCGGCACAACCGAGAGGTCCTCCACGGCGACGGCCGCCAGGGACGGCCGAGAGCCCCATCCACTCGCGAGGGTCGCGTTGGCCGCCTGAACCCAGGGGAGCGGAAGACACAGAACGAATTGCATGAGGGCCAGTTGGCTGCCGATGGAAGGGAATTGCACAAACAGGAGCGACAAAACTCAGAATTGAGGTTTGGGCATTCACTGCTTTGCCAACAGGAGTGTGAGGGGGTTTCTGCACGTGTGCAAGCCCGTTGACATCGGTGCATATCCGTTGCATAACATATACACATATTCTCATGCCAGTGTTTTGTGGGGGTGCTGTCCGCACTCTCTTCCGAAAATATTTAGTGTGGATGTTCAACAGAGAGTCCCCAATAGCACAGAAACCAAGCACAAGGAACCTGTTGCCACCCGACAGTGCGGATAATGCCAAAAAAGTTTGTGAATTGAACACCAGGGGGTTTCTCAAGCTGGAGGGACCTCAACCCCAACTTAAGCCAGCACCACTCCCCCCAGTCCAGTCAGCCAGCACCTTTTTTTTCCAGCCACACTCCTGGCAGCACCCAACATAACATCTACTGCCTGTTTGCGAAAGCAACAGAAACACACAAGCTCATATGCAGGGGGCTGGGCGAGACACACCCGTCCACAAGGACAAACATGACCCGGTCCTGGTGCCTCCGGGCCACCGTTGCAAACGCCGCCTCCACATCCGAGGTTGGGGTGGCGGGGTCCAGGAACAGCAGGGACAGTGGCAGGCCGGAGTCCCGTACTGCGCCATATACGTCTCGGTCCCCATCCAGACCTGCCGGCAGAGGCAGGCTCTTGCCTTGGTGAAGTGGGAGCACCACTGCAGCGGCGGGGGCCACGGCAAAATTTAAAAAAAACAAAACAAATAGCAACACACAAAGAGCACAAATGAATGCCACAGACACGTGCGCGCGAAAACACACACACACACACACCACGCATGCACACAAACCCACATGCGCGTGTGTCCCCCGCCGGCACACATACACCCACAACAAAACACACACACGCGCGCGCGCGCGCACACACACACCGAACACACAAACACACCACGCACACACACACACACACACATCACACACATCACACCCCCTCGCACGCAACCACCGACGCACCAGCAGAGGTGTGGTGTGGTCCGTGACGAACTTCCTCAGCCCCTCGGCATCGAGGGGGCTTTCCCAGGCCCAATCCGCCTGCCTCTCGTCGAACGCCTTGAAGACCGACACCCTGCGGCACAGCATCACATTGGCAGAGATTTCCACCTGTGGTGGTCAAGCAACTATGGTCATCCAGAATCCCAGACCCAGTCACGCCCCAGTCACGCCCAGTCATGTTGTAGGTGCTTGGTGGGGGACAACCATCGGGCAACCTTCGCCCCGTGCTGGCCCATCCCTTCCAGACCACCCGTCCGGAACGCCGCAACGCTGGCAGCGGCGGGCCACTTCGCACCATCTCGGGCCCACCCCACGGTTCCCCTCGGGGCAGGCCGGCCCACTCCTGCCACAGACCCCGGGGGCGACAGGGCGCCCTGGCCTTTCGGGATCCCGACCGCTCAGTCCCCACGGGGCTGGCCTCCATTCCACTGCACGCCCTGCGAGCGACACCCGAGGGCCATCACGAGGGCACAACCCACAGCCAACCCAAATCGCGACGTGGCGCAGCATCGTCCAAAGCCCGGACCGAGGAGCAGAATGCGGGGCCAAGAGTGGACTTGCAAATGCCGTTTCGAAGAGTCAGACAGGAGGCACAACGGTGGGGGCAAAGATGAAGGGTTGGGTTGGGCGGCACGCAAATGCTGACAGGAGGGAGGCCGACGTTCGGGTCAGGCAGGGAGACAGGCCAGGACTCAACCGATTAGAAAGCGACCCCCGACGGCCTCAGCTGGCCCAGTGCCCAGAGACCCGGAGGCCGGAGGCTTCCACCCCTCCCCCAGCGCTTGAAGGACTCCAGGTTCCCACCTCGAGGGGGGGGGGGGCATTCTCCACCTCTGCGTGGGCACAGCGTGGCCGGGGCAAGGGGAGAGGGTCAGCCGGAGCAGTATGGGACCGGCACGGCGATGGACGGAGAGCGAGGCGTGCAGCGCGGTGGGGGGGGGGGGCAGCTCTATTGTGCGGGCAACACGGCGCGGAGGAAGGCCACCACGTCCGCAGCCACCTGCAGGGCGGAGGGATTGTGGCCCAGTTGGAGACATGTTCTGGGCACGGTTGTTGGGGGGCAGGAATCCCAACCAACCCCTGGTACAGGCACTGAACATGCACCTTGGCATTTTGGTGCTGTTGGCGACTTTTGCGGGTTCGTTATTAAACGTGCTTGGTGCCGAACACGGTACCCCCCCACAATAATATTATTTGGTCGGCTGAAATCCACCCCCAGCTTATTTCGGGGGGGGGGGGATATCATGCGGCAAATTTTTTCGCAATTTTTGGTTGTAAATTTTTGACCGCAAAATGTGTTGCATCAATGTTGAACTGAGGCAGTCCCGGGTCCCGTTGAGACGCAAAGGGGCGGACCTGGTCCCGGACGTCCTCCTCGAAGAGGTCGTGCAGGGCCCCGGCGTAACAGCCGCAGCCACTTCCGGTCGGGCGGGGTGGCGAGGGCGTGGAAGAACCGCACGGAGCCCTCCGGCTTGGCGACGAGGTCCGCCTCGCCGTGCAGCACCAGCGTGGAGACCGCCAGGCGGCCGCCGGCGTCCCGGATCTCGGCCGCCGCTGGGTAGAGACAGGGAGCCAGAGACGATGAGACCGGAGGGGCCGCCCTCGTGGGTGGTTGGTGAGCCGTGACAGACCCCCAACAGGTCCCAAACTCCCGGCAGCGCTCTGCAAACCAAGCCAGAGACCCTGTCTGTGGCAAGCTTCTGTTTAAGACCCCTGGAAGGGAGGGAGGGGGGTCCTCCCCACCAACCCAGCCCGGCGCGGGACCCCACAAATCATGTTGCCAGAAACACGGGGCCAAAACGTTCAAAAAATCGTGTGATGTTGAGACAAACCAGCTCCCATCAGTGAAGCTTCAGGAACAATGCGACCTTTTCTTTTACATGGGAACAAATGCGACTTTTACATGGGAAATTATCCACGACTGGTTTCTTTTTTTGCATCTCCAAAGCTTGCTTGTATCATTGGATACCAGATGAAAATGTGGGGGGTTTATCAATCATGGCTTAGTGGTTGGGTAACAGATGGGGGATTATAATTGCTGCTTGCTGTGGTGCCGCATCGTTCAATGACACCAAATCTGAAATCGGTGTCATCAGATATGATGCTGCCAACCGTGCTTTCGGCCGAAACAAACGCCGCAGCCCACACCACGCAACATCTGCAACGTTGTGCTCAGCGGACGCTGAGCTCCGTCAGGGGGTCGTTTGCAAACAAATTCCAGCGCGGTGGGCGCAGGCTCGCTCGCAGCTGATGGTCGGGGGTCGGGCTCCTTGGGCCACCAACCCGCCGCAACTAGCGGCAGCCGTTTTTCCGCACCACAGTGCCCGTTCTTTCCACGGTGACCTTTCTGGTGCATGGACGGCTGGGCAGGTAAGGCTTCTCTGGTTTGGGTCGACCCCCTCCCCAAGCTGGGAGGTGTGAGTGGCGACTTTTGCAAGGAAAAATTCCTTCCGCGACAAAGCAGGAAAACTGGAGTTTTTGGGTGGGGTTCAGGGAAACTGGATGTGCGACCCGGCCGGGCCTGGGGGGCGTTGCTGCAGAAGCGCTTCATGCGGGCATGCTCCCGGCGGTCCATCACGATGCGCGGCAGCCACCGCAGGGACCGATACACCGTGAGGACGAACGGCGCGTATCCAGCTCTGGAGGGGGGTGGGAAGAGGTGGGATGGGAGGAGGCGGCTGCAAATGTGTCCGTAACATCATAATACATGCATCGTATTAAAATTGTATTTTCTGACCACCAAGAGTAAACCCCCCAAACTTTAACCCGCCAAAAATGAGCTCCTGCCAATTCTTTATTCCATCGCTTCAATTTGACGACTGGATGTAACCAGGTTTTATGTAGTGCTGAGCCGTTTACCTGCCTGATGGTGCCAGGCAACCCAGCCCAATCCGGCCAGCGGGAATGCAGGGTGAACGAACGGCCCCCAGGACTTGACTTCAGGTCACCATCTTGGAAATTTCGATTTCTTTGACCCGAAATGGTCCAAAAAGGGAGCTGTATTTGGGGCCAGGCTCTCACACCTGGCCCTACCTGGCCCTGGAGACCTACACGAGGTGATAGAGGGTCCCTGGGGTTTCATTTTAGGTCCCCAGTTGCTTTCCTTCGATTGGCCACCACTTTGGAGACACTATAAAACTTTCGACTTTTTGGCCCACAGTGGCCCAAAAACGGAGTGGAAACAGTGCAACAGTATTTGGAGCGAAATACCAAAACTCGGGCTCGCCTGGGGAAATCAAAGTGCCATGAGATGGGGCATTCCAAGGCATTGTGTTTGGAAAACTTGGTCAAAGAATGGCCGTAACTCGGGCTACAATGAGAGTTGGGAAAAAAGGAAAGCATGATTGGATAGAGTATTCCAAGGGCTTCATTTTTTTCGGTCTCCAGAAACTCTTGATTTTGTTTCATTGTTGAGCAATATTGAAAAAAACCCATTTTCCGACCAAAAAAAAAGTCCCAAAACACCCAAAAATAGTTGTTTTGGGCCACAAAACCGAGCCTGAACACGGGCCAGGTGTGTCGGCAGCCAAAAATAGGGAATGGGGGCAATAGAGGGAATACTCCATATCATCTCGAGATTTTTTTTCTCGAAAAAAGCGGTTTTTGACGAAAATCTCACCTCGGCGAAATGGCAGAGTCAAAATTGGGATTTGCACCATGCAACGTCAGACAGAGTATCTTAGGCGAGCAATCTTCAAGCATCTTAGGCGAGAAACTTCCCCCAAAAAAATTATTCATTCCAACACCGATCGGTCCAGGAAGCCTGAATTGGTCTGTCCTCACCGGGGCGTTTTTTTAACGCCCCCCCCCCCCCGGGAGGTCCAGCTCAGTGGCTGGAAAATTTGGGCTGGCTGGAGAAAGGCTGCTGGCTGACCCCCCTCCCCATAGGGGTCCCAGGCTGGAGCTCGGCCCGACCCGAGGGTCGCCGGTACCAAAAAAAATCGAAATCGTAAAACGTCCAAAAAAAACAGCCAATTATTCCAAAAAAATAGATTTTTGACCCCCAATTTCGCCTGGCCAGCCCTTTTGCAACCCATTAGATCACTTTTGCACCCATTATGCATTGCACATGTGCACAATGCATCGCCATTGCGCATATGTGGAATGGGTAACGAAAACCCCCTGAGCTTATGGGAGTCCCTCTAATGTATTACGATGCATTGGCCATGCCTCTCTGCATGGCCAGTGTTGGGCTTGGTGAGGAAATGCATTGCGCAAGTGCGCAATGGCCCCCCCCTTAAAATTACAAGCATGGAGCTGACATGACCTGTGCTCGTGACCGGTTCCAAGTCACTTTTCTGCCCCCCCCCCAGGGCGTAGCTAAAAAATTAACCCCAGGGGGGGGGTCCAGCCAGCCAGCAGCCTTGTTCCAGCCAGCAGCCGTTTTCTAGCCCGGTACCCCAACAAGTTTTATTTCATTTTATATAAATAAAAACTATCTATTTCCACTTTAGTTCCAGCCGCCCAAAGGGTGGCTGGACGGTAACGGATTTTTTTTTGCTTTCGGCTCTGGCACGCCGAGTTTTTCCAGCTCCTCGCAACATGTGTGAGGAGTCCACCCTGAAGACGACTCAACAGGTCACCTTCACGGACATATCGCAGAGCGTAGAAAAAAAAAGCAACCATAAGGGCCAAATTTCACCCGTCTGTGTAGGAATACCTGGGGAACACGATTGGGTTTCAAAGCGAGGACTCGCAATGGGGAGTTCGGTCCTTTGGGGGGGGGGATTCACGTCTCCGGGAGTTTAAACCAGGGTGTTGAACTTTTTATCTTTAACACGGAGCACTTCCGAAAAACACCAAAATTCGGCCTGCTCCCTGGGTCTCAACATCGGCAAATGACGAAGGACGCGGAACAAAGGGTCCCGGGACCAGGCACCTATAGTCAAGCCCAAAAATTTCCTCATTTTCGCCCCATTTTAGGCCATTTTAGGCCATTTTAGGCCATTTAAGGCCATTTAGGCCATTTTAGGCCATTTTAAAAAGTATAGGTGGGGTTCTGAAAATCATATTTTTTCGTTATTTTTGTCCCGAAAACTGTATCATAACGTGTGCAAACCTTCTCTTATTCAGTTATAACAAATGTACATCCAAAAAAGCATGCAAAATTCATGAACACTGGATCAAAACCATGGGAAGCTCAACAAATCTTAATTCATTCCCATTACAGGAATTCTGAACAGCAAGAATTTATGGCAGTGAAAATTTTACAGAAAAAAATGTTAAAAAATTTATTTGCACTACCAAAAAAGCGCTGGTTTTTTGTATTTTGTTAAATCTACACATTTTGCGGGATATCGCAACAAGAAATCACTTTTTCGAAAGATGATGCTGTTGCCTGGAGAAATTCAGTTTGATTTTGGCATTGTTTTAGCCATTTGGGAGAGGGTGGCAGAGATCAAAAGGCAAAGCTGAGATCAATTCCTCTTCTCCATGTTTGTTTCCTCTTTGGGGAAACTTAATACTGAAAAGAAAACCCTCGAACAAGTTATAAATAGGAGAGAATAATACACTAACCACACCCAAACACCATAATATATATCGTTTGATATAACCAATTCGTAAAAAAAATACTTCTATAACTAATAAAACATTATTATTATCTTTCACAAAAAAATCGTAGTATCAAATCATAGTATCATCATAGTCAGCACCATTATAAAAAATTTGTTGTTTATCATTCATTTCTTTATGATGATAAATATTTAAAGAATACCATGCCCCCCCCAGTTAGTCACCCCCCCCCTGTTAGTCACCCTTGGGCCCCAGGCAAAAAATTTTTTTGAAGGGAAAATAGTTTTCTTTAAAAAAAACAACCGAATTTGGCCATCGGAATTTTTTTGATGGTTGCCATCCCGAAAAGTGCCCTGGAATGCCCAAAGCAACCTGGAAACCCCCAAGAATTGGGACAGGGGGGCAAAATTTGGCCTAAATTGACCCCCCCGAGTTAGTCACCCCCCCTATTAGTTCACCCTTGGCCAAATTCCCCTCCAAGGGGGTGACTAACTGGGGGGGGGGGGCACGGTATTATTAAGATCCATAATATAAACAAAAAAATTTACTCCCAAAACAATAAAAGGTGAAATATGTGAACCTAATCCTGTACCTATTTACCAATAAAAGATTTCATATTTCTATCATATTTTATTTTATTCATATTCAATTTTATCATATTCATATATTTTATTATACTCAATTTTATTAATAAATGATTGAACGTGGTCATAATAATTATTATTAACAATTACATATTATATCAATACTATTTTTACTTAATCATTTATCAATTTCAATTTCTACACATCATTATATGTCAACTTCTATGTATATATATATATATATATATATATATATATATATATATATATATATATATATAATATATATATATAATATATATATTATATATATAATTTAAACTATAATTGTATAAAAACATGTGTTATTTGTATTATTAAATATTTACATTGAAATTGATAATAATAAAATATATAAATAGATAAATATATAAATATAAATATAGAAAATATATATTAATAAAATTGATAATAATATAATAATAATTACGCTTTTTTCTGTCTTTTCCCCCGTGCTTCAACTGCACTGTTTCATTATTTGTGAAACAGACATCGTTCCACAACGAAAAAGGATGGGAGTAAGAAAAAATACTTCTGTCCAAACCTTCAAAATTCAGCTACCAAAAGGTTGGGACTGTGGATTTGGGGACTGATGCTATTATTAGTTGGACAAAAAATGGGCCTTGTGGGGCTGTACTCCTCCACTGTTCGCCGTCCACATTGACAAAACACCAAAGTCATTGCCTGAATGCTTCAGTTGTTCACAAAAAAAATTATTGTGCAACAGAATTTTTCCCATTTTAGGCCATTTTAGGCCATTTTAGGCCATTTAGGCCATTTAGGGACCCCCACCTATAGGGGGTCAAAAAGTCATTTTAGGCCATTTTAGGCCATTTCAGGCCATTTTAGGCCATTTTAGGCCATTTTAGCTATAGGTGCCTGCCGGACTCAAAGGGTCAACAGGGTGGGTTTCAAAGTCCGGGTTTCAAAGAGTTTTCTTAAAGCACAAAAATGCGCAGATGTGCAAAACAAAAATCAAAAGCGCTGCGCATGCCCGCAATGGCCATCACCATTGCGTTCTGTGTCTGGCAGTGTGGGGTGCTGCTCCATGTGAATCCATTATAATGCTCTTAGGGAGCCCAAGTTGTGATCCCTGGGATGTTGAAGGCGGGAGGGGCTGCAATAGGTTACAGTGGGGAACCA
>CAAHFI011549010.1:0-15705 GCA_900893395.1 Euglena gracilis
TTGTGTCCGTTTGTGTCCGTTTGTGTCCGTTTGTGTCCGTTGTGTCCGTTGTGTCCGTTTGTGTCCGTTTTGTGTCCGTTGTGTCCGTTTGTGTCCGTTTGTGTCCGTTTGTGTCCGTTGTGTCCGTTTTGTCCGTTTGTGTCGTTTGTGTCCGTTTGTGTCCGTTTGTGTCCGTTTGTTGTCCGTTTGTGTCCGTTTGTGTCCGTTTGTGTCCGTTGTGTCCGTTTGTGTCCGTTTGTGTCCGTTTGTGTCCGTTTGTGTCCGTTTGTGTCCGTTTGTGTCCGTTTGTGTCCGTTTGTGTCCGTTTGTGTCCGTTTGTGTCCGTTTGTGTCCGTTTGTGTCCGTTTGTGTCCGTTTGTGTCCGTTTGTGTCCGTTTGTGTCGTTTGTGTCCGTTTGGTGTCCGTTGTGTCCGTTGTGTCGTTTGTGTCCGTTTGTGTCCCGTTTGTGTCCGTTTGTGTCCGTTTGTGTCCGTTTGTGTCGTTCGTGTGTCCGTTTTGTGTCTTTGTTCCGTTTGTGTCCGTTTGTGTCCGTTTGTGTCCGTTTGTGTCCGTTTGTGTCCGTTTGTGTCCGTTTGTGCCGTTTGTGTCCGTTTGGTCCGTTTGTGTCCGTTTGTGTCCGTTTGTGTCCGTTGTGTCGTTGTGTCCGTTTGTGTCCGTTGTGTCCGTTTGTGTCCGTTTGTGTCCGTTTGTGTCCGTTTGTGTCCGTTTGTGTCCGTTTGTGTCCGTTTTGTGTCCGTTTGTGTCCGTTTGTGTCCGTTTGTGTCCGTTTGTGTCCGTTTGTGTCCGTTTGTGTCCGTTTGTGTCCGTTTGTGTCCGTTTGTGTCCGTTTGTGTCCGTTTGTGTCCGTTGTGTCCGTTTGTGTCCGTTTGTGTCCGTTTGTGTCCGTTGTGTCCGTTTGTGTCCGTTTGTGTCCGTTTGTGTCCGTTTGTGTCCGTTTGTGTCCGTTTGTGTCCGTTTGTGTCCGTTTGTGTCCGTTTGTGTCCGTTTGTGTCCGTTTGTGTCCGTTTGTGTCCGTTTGCCGTTTGTGTCCGTTTGTGTCCGTTTGTGTCCGTTTGTGTCCGTTTGTGTCCGTTTGTGTCCGTTTGTGTCCGTTTGTGTCCGTTTGTGTCCGTTTGTGTCCGTTTGTGTCCGTTTGTGTCCGTTTGTGTCGTTTGTGTCCGTTTGTTCCGTTTGTGTCCGTTTGTGTCCGTTTGTGTCCGTTTGTGTCCGTTTGTGTCCGTTTTGTGTGTCCGTTTGTGTCCGTTTGTGTCCGTTGTGTCGTTTGTGTCCGTTTGTGTCCGTTTGTGTCCGTTTGTGTCCGTTTGTGTCCGTTTGTGTCCGTTTGTGTCCGTTTGTGTCCGTTTGTGTCCGTTTGTGTCCGTTTGTGTCCGTTTGTGTCCGTTGTGTCCGTTTGTGTCCGTTGTGTCCGTTTGTGTCCGTTGTGTCCGTTTGTGTCCGTTTGTGTCCGTTTGTGTCCGTTTGTGTCCGTTTGTGTCCGTTTGTGTCCGTTTGTGTCCGTTTGTGTCCGTTTGTGTCCGTTTGTGTCCGTTTGTGTCCGTTTGTGTCCGTTTGTGTCCGTTTGTGTCCGTTTGTGTCCGTTTGTGTCCGTTTGTGTCCGTTTGTGTCCGTTTGTGTCCGTTTGTGTCCGTTTGTGTCCGTTTGTGTCCGTTTTGTGTCCGTTTGTGTCCGTTTGTGTCTTTGTGTCCCGTTTGTGTCCGTTTGTGTCGTTTGTGTCCGTTTGTGTCCGTTTGTGTCCGTTTGTGTCCGTTTGTGTCCGTTTGTGTCCGTTTGTGTCCGTTTGTGTCCGTTTGTGTCCGTTTGTGTCCGTTTGTCCGTTTGTGTCCGTTTTGTGTCCGTTTGTGTCCGTTTGTGTCCGTGTCCGTTGTGTCCGTTTGTGTCTTTGTGTCCGTTTGTGTCCGTTTGTGTCCGTTTGTGTCGTTTGTGTCCGTTTGTGTCCGTTTGTGTCCGTTTGTGTCCGTTTGTTGTTCCGTTGTGTCCGTTTGTGTCCGTTTGTCCGTTTGTGTCCGTTTGTGTCTTTGTGTTTTGTCCGTTTGTGTCCGTTTGTGTCCGTTTGTGTCGTTTGTGTCCGTTTGTGTCCGTTGTGTCCGTTTGTGTCCGTTTGTGTCCGTTTTGTGTCCGTTTGTGTCCGTTTGTGTCCGTTTGTGTCCGTTTGTGTCCGTTTGTGTCCGTGTGTCCGTTTGTGTCCGTTGTGTCCGTTTGTGTCCGTTTGTGTCCGTTTGTGTCCGTTTGTGTCCGTTTTGTCCGTTTGTCCGTTGTGTCCGTTTGTGTCCGTTTGTGTCCGTTTGTGTCCGTTTTGTCCGTTTGTGTCCGTTTGTGTCCGTTTGTCCGTTGTCCGTTTGTGTCGTTTGTCCGTTTGTGTCCGTTTGTGTCCGTTTGTGTCCGTTGTGTCCGTTTGTGTCCGTTGTGTCCGTTTGTGTCCGTTTGTGTCCGTTTGTCCGTTTGTGTCCGTTTGTGTCCGTTTGTGTCCGTTTGTGTCCGTTTGTGTCCGTTTGTGTCCGTTTTGTCCGTTTGTGTCCGTTTGTGTCCGTTTGTGTCGTTTGTGTCCGTTTGTGTCCGTTTGTGTCCGTTTGTGTCCGTTTGTGTCCGTTTGTGTCCGTTTGTGTCCGTTGTGTCCGTTGTGTCCGTTTGTGTCCGTTTGTGTCCGTTTGTGTCCGTTTGTGTCCGTTTGTGTCCGTTTGTGTCCGTTTGTGTCCGTTTGTGTCCGTTTGTGTCCGTTTGTGTCCGTTTGTGTCCGTTTGTGTCCGTTTGTGTCCGTTTGTGTCCGTTTGTGTCCGTTTTGTCCGTTTGTGTCCGTTTGTGTCCGTTTGTGTCCGTTTGTCCCGTTTGTGTCCGTTTGTGTCCGTTTGTGTCCGTTTGTGTCCGTTTGTGTCCGTTTGTGTCCGTTTGTGTCCGTTTGTGTCCGTTTGTGTCGTTTGTGTCCGTTTGTGTCCGTTTGTGTCCGTTGTGTCCGTTTGTGTCCGTTTGTGTCCGTTTGTGTCCGTTTGTGTCCGTTTGTGTCCGTGTTCCTTTGTGTCCGTTTGTGTCCGTTTGTGTCCGTTTGTGTCCGTTTGTGTCCGTTTGTGTCCGTTTGTGTCCGTTTGTGTCCGTTTGTGTCCGTTTGTGTCCGTTTGTGTCCGTTTGTGTCCGTTTGTGTCCGTTTGTGTCCGTTTGTGTCCGTTGTGTCCGTTTGTGTCCGTTTGTGTCCGTTTGTGTCCGTTTGTGTCCGTTTGTGTCCGTTTGTGTCCGTTTGTGTCCGTTGTGTCCGTTTGTGTCCGTTTGTGTCCGTTTGTGTCCGTTTGTGTCCGTTTTGTCCGTTTGTGTCCGTTTGTGTCCGTTTGTGTCCGTTTGTGTCCGTTTGTGTCCGTTTTGTGTCCGTTTGTGTCCGTTTGTGTCCGTTTGTGTCCGTTTGTGTCCGTTTGTGTCCGTTTGTGTCCGTTTGTGTCCGTTTTGTGTCCGTTTGTGTCCGTTTGTGTCCGTTTGTGTCCGTTTGTGTCCGTTGTGTCCGTTTGTGTCCGTTTGTGTCCGTTTGTGTCCGTTTGTGTCCGTTTGTGTCCGTTTGTGTCCGTTTGTGTCCGTTTGTGTCCGTTTGTGTCCGTTTGTGTCCGTTTGTGTCCGTGTTTGTGTCCGTTTGTGTCCGTTTGTGTCCGTTGTGTCCGTTTGTGTCCGTTTGTGTCCGTTTGTGTCCGTTTGTGTCCGTTTGTGTCCGTTTGTGTCCGTTTGTGTCCGTTTGTGTCCGTTTGTGTCCGTTTGTGTCCGTTTGTGTCCGTTTTGTGTCCGTTTGTGTCCGTTTGTTGTCCGTTTGTGTCCGTTTGTGTCCGTTGTGTCCGTTTGTGTCCGTTTGTGTCCGTTTGTGTCCGTTTGTCCGTTTGTGTCCGTTTGTGTCCGTTTGTGTCCGTTTGTGTCCGTTTGTGTCCGTTTGTGTCCGTTTGTGTCCGTTTGTCCGTTTGTGTCCGTTTGTGTCCGTTTGTGTCCGTTTGTGTCCGTTTGTGTCCGTTTGTGTCGTTTGTGTCCGTTGTGTCCGTTTGTGTCCGTTTGTGTCCGTTTGTGTCCGTTTGTGTCGTTTGTGTCCGTTTGTGTCCGTTTGTGTCCGTTTTCCGTTTGTGTCCGTTTGTGTCCGTTTGTGTCCGTTTGTGTCCGTTGTGTCCGTTGTGTCCGTTGTGTCCGTTTGTGTCCGTTTGTGTCCGTTTGTGTCCGTTTGTGTCCGTTTGTGTCCGTTTGTGTCCGTTTGTGTCCGTTGTGTCCGTTTGTGTCCGTTTGTGTCCGTTTGTGTCCGTTTGTGTCCGTTTGTTCCGTTTGTGTCCGTTTGTGTCCGTTTGTGTCCGTTTGTGTCCGTTTGTGGTTGTGTCCGTTTGTGTCCGTTTGTGTCCGTTTGTGTCCGTTTGTGTCCGTTTTGTGTCCGTTTGTGTCCGTTTGTGTCCGTTTGTGTCCGTTGTGTCCGTTTGTGTCCGTTTGTGTCGTTTGTGTCCGTTTGTGTCCGTTTGTGTCCGTTTGTGTCCGTTTGTGTCCGTTTGTGTCCGTTTGTGTCCGTTTGTGTCCGTTTGTGTCCGTTTGTGTCCGTTTGTGTCCGTTTGTGTCCGTTTGTGTCCGTTTGTGTCCGTTTGTGTCCGTTTGTGTCCGTTTGTGTCCGTTTGTGTCCGTTTGTGTCCGTTTGTGTCCGTTGTGTCCGTTTGTGTCCGTTTGTGTCCGTTTGTGTCCGTTTGTGTCCGTTTGTGTCCGTTTGTGTCCGTTTGTGTCCGTTTGTGTCCGTTTGTGTCCGTTTGTGTCCGTTTGTGTCCGTTTGTGTCCGTTTGTGTCCGTTTGTGTCCGTTTGTGTCCGTTTGTCCGTTTGTGTCCGTTTGTGTCCGTTTGTGTCCGTTTGTGTCCGTTTGTGTCCGTTTGTGTCCGTTTGTGTCCGTTTGTGTCCGTTTGTGTCCGTTTGTGTCCGTTTGTGTCCGTTTGTGTCCGTTTGTGTCCGTTTGTGTCCGTTTGTGTCCGTTTGTGTCCGTTTGTGTCCGTTTGTGTCCGTTTGTGTCCGTGTTGTGTCCGTTTGTGTCCGTTTGTGTCCGTTTGTGTCCGTTTGTGTCCGTTTGTGTCCGTTTGTGTCCGTTTGTGTCCGTTTGTGTCCGTTTGTGTCCGTTTGTGTCCGTTTGTGTCCGTTTGTGTCCGTTTGTGTCCGTTTGTGTCCGTTTGTGTCCGTTTGTGTCCGTTTGTGTCCGTTTGTGTCCGTTTGTGTCCGTTTGTGTCCGTTTGTGTCCGTTTGTGTCCGTTTGTGTCCGTTTGTGTCCGTTTGTGTCCGTTTGTGTCCGTTTGTGTCCGTTTGTGTCCGTTTGTGTCCGTTTGTGTCCGTTTGTGTCCGTTTGTGTCCGTTTGTGTCCGTTTGTGTCCGTTTGTGTCCGTTTGTGTCCGTTTGTGTCCGTTTGTGTCCGTTTGTGTCCGTTTGTGTCCGTTTGTGTCCGTTTG
This sequence comes from Euglena gracilis, assembly GCA_900893395.1. Classification (NCBI taxonomy): domain Eukaryota; phylum Euglenozoa; class Euglenophyceae; order Euglenales; family Euglenaceae; genus Euglena; species Euglena gracilis. Next base: position 5,419 of record CAAHFI011549010.1, read on the forward strand.
TGTCCGTTTGTGTCCGTTTGTGTCCGTTTGTGTCCGTTTGTGTCCGTTTGTGTCCGTTTGTGTCCGTTTGTGTCCGTTTGTGTCCGTTTGTGTCCGTTTCCGTTTGTGTCCGTTTGTGTCCGTTTGTGTCCGTTTGTGTCCGTTTGTGTCCGTTTGTGTCCGTTTGTGTCCGTTTGTGTCCGTTTGTGTCCGTTTGTGTCCGTTTGTGTCCGTTTGTGTCCGTTTGTGTCCGTTTGTGTCCGTTTGTGTCCGTTTGTGTCCGTTTGTGTCCGTTTGTGTCCGTTTGTGTCCGTTTGTGTCCGTTTGTGTCCGTTTGTGTCCGTTTGTGTCCGTTTGTGTCCGTTTGTGTCCGTTTGTGTCCGTTTGTGTCCGTTTGTGTCCGTTTGTGTCCGTTTGTGTCCGTTTGTGTCCGTTTGTGTCCGTTTGTGTCCGTTTGTGTCCGTTTGTGTCCGTTTGTGTCCGTTTGTGTCCGTTTGTGTCCGTTTGTGTCCGTTTGTGTCCGTTTGTGTCCGTTTGTGTCCGTTTGTGTCCGTTTGTGTCCGTTTGTGTCCGTTTGTGTCCGTTTGTGTCCGTTTGTGTCCGTTTGTGTCCGTTTGTGTCCGTTTGTGTCCGTTTGTGTCCGTTTGTGTCCGTTTGTGTCCGTTTGTGTCCGTTTGTGTCCGTTTGTGTCCGTTTGTGTCCGTTTGTGTCCGTTTGTGTCCGTTTGTGTCCGTTTGTGTCCGTTTGTGTCCGTTTGTGTCCGTTTGTGTCCGTTTGTGTCCGTTTGTGTCCGTTTGTGTCCGTTTGTGTCCGTTTGTGTCCGTTTGTGTCCGTTTGTGTCCGTTTGTGTCCGTTTGTGTCCGTTTGTGTCCGTTTGTGTCCGTTTGTGTCCGTTTGTGTCCGTTTGTGTCCGTTTGTGTCCGTTTGTGTCCGTTTGTGTCCGTTTGTGTCCGTTTGTGTCCGTTTGTGTCCGTTTGTGTCCGTTTGTGTCCGTTTGTGTCCGTTTGTGTCCGTTTGTGTCCGTTTGTGTCCGTTTGTGTCCGTTTGTGTCCGTTTGTGTCCGTTTGTGTCCGTTTGTGTCCGTTTGTGTCCGTTTGTGTCCGTTTGTGTCCGTTTGTGTCCGTTTGTGTCCGTTTGTGTCCGTTTGTGTCCGTTTGTGTCCGTTTGTGTCCGTTTGTGTCCGTTTGTGTCCGTTTGTGTCCGTTTGTGTCCGTTTGTGTCCGTTTGTGTCCGTTTGTGTCCGTTTGTGTCCGTTTGTGTCCGTTTTGTCCGTTTGTGTCCGTTTGTGTCCGTTTGTGTCCGTTTGTGTCCGTTTGTGTCCGTTTGTGTCCGTTTGTGTCCGTTTGTGTCCGTTTGTGTCCGTTTGTGTCCGTTTGTGTCCGTTTGTGTCCGTTTGTGTCCGTTTGTGTCCGTTTGTGTCCGTTTGTGTCCGTTTGTGTCCGTTTGTGTCCGTTTGTGTCCGTTTGTGTCCGTTTGTGTCCGTTTGTGTCCGTTTGTGTCCGTTTGTGTCCGTTTGTGTCCGTTTGTGTCCGTTTGTGTCCGTTTGTGTCCGTTTGTGTCCGTTTGTGTCCGTTTGTGTCCGTTTGTGTCCGTTTGTGTCCGTTTGTGTCCGTTTGTGTCCGTTTGTGTCCGTTTGTGTCCGTTTGTGTCCGTTTGTGTCCGTTTGTGTCCGTTTGTGTCCGTTTGTGTCCGTTTGTGTCCGTTTGTGTCCGTTTGTGTCCGTTTGTGTCCGTTTGTGTCCGTTTGTGTCCGTTTGTGTCCGTTTGTGTCCGTTTGTGTCCGTTTGTGTCCGTTTGTGTCCGTTTGTGTCCGTTTGTGTCCGTTTGTGTCCGTTTGTGTCCGTTTGTGTCCGTTTGTGTCCGTTTGTGTCCGTTTGTGTCCGTTTGTGTCCGTTTGTGTCCGTTTGTGTCCGTTTGTGTCCGTTTGTGTCCGTTTGTGTCCGTTTGTGTCCGTTTGTGTCCGTTTGTGTCCGTTTGTGTCCGTTTGTGTCCGTTTGTGTCCGTTTGTGTCCGTTTGTGTCCGTTTGTGTCCGTTTGTGTCCGTTTGTGTCCGTTTGTGTCCGTTTGTGTCCGTTTGTGTCCGTTTGTGTCCGTTTGTGTCCGTTTGTGTCCGTTTGTGTCCGTTTGTGTCCGTTTGTGTCCGTTTGTGTCCGTTTGTGTCCGTTTGTGTCCGTTTGTGTCCGTTTGTGTCCGTTTGTGTCCGTTTGTGTCCGTTTGTGTCCGTTTGTGTCCGTTTGTGTCCGTTTGTGTCCGTTTGTGTCCGTTTGTGTCCGTTTGTGTCCGTTTGTGTCCGTTTGTGTCCGTTTGTGTCCGTTTGTGTCCGTTTGTGTCCGTTTGTGTCCGTTTGTGTCCGTTTGTGTCCGTTTGTGTCCGTTTGTGTCCGTTTGTGTCCGTTTGTGTCCGTTTGTGTCCGTTTGTGTCCGTTTGTGTCCGTTTGTGTCCGTTTGTGTCCGTTTGTGTCCGTTTGTGTCCGTTTGTGTCCGTTTGTGTCCGTTTGTGTCCGTTTGTGTTTGTGTCCGTTTGTGTCCGTTTGTGTCCGTTTGTGTCCGTTTGTGTCCGTTTGTGTCCGTTTGTGTCCGTTTGTGTCCGTTTGTGTCCGTTTGTGTCCGTTTGTGTCCGTTTGTGTCCGTTTGTGTCCGTTTGTGTCCGTTTGTGTCCGTTTGTGTCCGTTTGTGTCCGTTTGTGTCCGTTTGTGTCCGTTTGTGTCCGTTTGTGTCCGTTTGTGTCCGTTTGTGTCCGTTTGTGTCCGTTTGTGTCCGTTTGTGTCCGTTTGTGTCCGTTTGTGTCCGTTTGTGTCCGTTTGTGTCCGTTTGTGTCCGTTTGTGTCCGTTTGTGTCCGTTTGTGTCCGTTTGTGTCCGTTTGTGTCCGTTTGTGTCCGTTTGTGTCCGTTTGTGTCCGTTTGTGTCCGTTTGTGTCCGTTTGTGTCCGTTTGTGTCCGTTTGTGTCCGTTTGTGTCCGTTTGTGTCCGTTTGTGTCCGTTTGTGTCCGTTTGTGTCCGTTTGTGTCCGTTTGTGTCCGTTTGTGTCCGTTTGTGTCCGTTTGTGTCCGTTTGTGTCCGTTTGTGTCCGTTTGTGTCCGTTTGTGTCCGTTTGTGTCCGTTTGTGTCCGTTTGTGTCCGTTTGTGTCCGTTTGTGTCCGTTTGTGTCCGTTTGTGTCCGTTTGTGTCCGTTTGTGTCCGTTTGTGTCCGTTTGTGTCCGTTTGTGTCCGTTTGTGTCCGTTTGTGTCCGTTTGTGTCCGTTTGTGTCCGTTTGTGTCCGTTTGTGTCCGTTTGTGTCCGTTTGTGTCCGTTTGTGTCCGTTTGTGTCCGTTTGTGTCCGTTTGTGTCCGTTTGTGTCCGTTTGTGTCCGTTTGTGTCCGTTTGTGTCCGTTTGTGTCCGTTTGTGTCCGTTTGTGTCCGTTTGTGTCCGTTTGTGTCCGTTTGTGTCCGTTTGTGTCCGTTTGTGTCCGTTTGTGTCCGTTTGTGTCCGTTTGTGTCCGTTTGTGTCCGTTTGTGTCCGTTTGTGTCCGTTTGTGTCCGTTTGTGTCCGTTTGTGTCCGTTTGTGTCCGTTTGTGTCCGTTTGTGTCCGTTTGTGTCCGTTTGTGTCCGTTTGTGTCCGTTTGTGTCCGTTTGTGTCCGTTTGTGTCCGTTTGTGTCCGTTTGTGTCCGTTTGTGTCCGTTTGTGTCCGTTTGTGTCCGTTTGTGTCCGTTTGTGTCCGTTTGTGTCCGTTTGTGTCCGTTTGTGTCCGTTTGTGTCCGTTTGTGTCCGTTTGTGTCCGTTTGTGTCCGTTTGTGTCCGTTTGTGTCCGTTTGTGTCCGTTTGTGTCCGTTTGTGTCCGTTTGTGTCCGTTTGTGTCCGTTTGTGTCCGTTTGTGTCCGTTTGTGTCCGTTTGTGTCCGTTTGTGTCCGTTTGTGTCCGTTTGTGTCCGTTTGTGTCCGTTTGTGTCCGTTTGTGTCCGTTTGTGTCCGTTTGTGTCCGTTTGTGTCCGTTTGTGTCCGTTTGTGTCCGTTTGTGTCCGTTTGTGTCCGTTTGTGTCCGTTTGTGTCCGTTTGTGTCCGTTTGTGTCCGTTTGTGTCCGTTTGTGTCCGTTTGTGTCCGTTTGTGTCCGTTTGTGTCCGTTTGTGTCCGTTTGTGTCCGTTTGTGTCCGTTTGTGTCCGTTTGTGTCCGTTTGTGTCCGTTTGTGTCCGTTTGTGTCCGTTTGTGTCCGTTTGTGTCCGTTTGTGTCCGTTTGTGTCCGTTTGTGTCCGTTTGTGTCCGTTTGTGTCCGTTTGTGTCCGTTTGTGTCCGTTTGTGTCCGTTTGTGTCCGTTTGTGTCCGTTTGTGTCCGTTTGTGTCCGTTTGTGTCCGTTTGTGTCCGTTTGTGTCCGTTTGTGTCCGTTTGTGTCCGTTTGTGTCCGTTTGTGTCCGTTTGTGTCCGTTTGTGTCCGTTTGTGTCCGTTTGTGTCCGTTTGTCCGTTTGTGTCCGTTTGTGTCCGTTTGTGTCCGTTTGTGTCCGTTTGTGTCCGTTTGTGTCCGTTTGTGTCCGTTTGTGTCCGTTTGTGTCCGTTTGTGTCCGTTTGTGTCCGTTTGTGTCCGTTTGTGTCCGTTTGTGTCCGTTTGTGTCCGTTTGTGTCCGTTTGTGTCCGTTTGTGTCCGTTTGTGTCCGTTTGTGTCCGTTTGTGTCCGTTTGTGTCCGTTTGTGTCCGTTTGTGTCCGTTTGTGTCCGTTTGTGTCCGTTTGTGTCCGTTTGTGTCCGTTTGTGTCCGTTTGTGTCCGTTTGTGTCCGTTTGTGTCCGTTTGTGTCCGTTTGTGTCCGTTTGTGTCCGTTTGTGTCCGTTTGTGTCCGTTTGTGTCCGTTTGTGTCCGTTTGTGTCCGTTTGTGTCCGTTTGTGTCCGTTTGTGTCCGTTTGTGTCCGTTTGTGTCCGTTTGTGTCCGTTTGTGTCCGTTTGTGTCCGTTTGTGTCCGTTTGTGTCCGTTTGTGTCCGTTTGTGTCCGTTTGTGTCCGTTTGTGTCCGTTTGTGTCCGTTTGTGTCCGTTTGTGTCCGTTTGTGTCCGTTTGTGTCCGTTTGTGTCCGTTTGTGTCCGTTTGTGTCCGTTTGTGTCCGTTTGTGTCCGTTTGTGTCCGTTTGTGTCCGTTTGTGTCCGTTTGTGTCCGTTTGTGTCCGTTTGTGTCCGTTTGTGTCCGTTTGTGTCCGTTTGTGTCCGTTTGTGTCCGTTTGTGTCCGTTTGTGTCCGTTTGTGTCCGTTTGTGTCCGTTTGTGTCCGTTTGTGTCCGTTTGTGTCCGTTTGTGTCCGTTTGTGTCCGTTTGTGTCCGTTTGTGTCCGTTTGTGTCCGTTTGTGTCCGTTTGTGTCCGTTTTGTCCGTTTGTGTCCGTTTGTGTCCGTTTGTGTCCGTTTGTGTCCGTTTGTGTCCGTTTGTGTCCGTTTGTGTCCGTTTGTGTCCGTTTGTGTCCGTTTGTGTCCGTTTGTGTCCGTTTGTGTCCGTTTGTGTCCGTTTGTGTCCGTTTGTGTCCGTTTGTGTCCGTTTGTGTCCGTTGTGTCCGTTTGTGTCCGTTTGTGTCCGTTTGTGTCCGTTTGTGTCCGTTTGTGTCCGTTTGTGTCCGTTTGTGTCCGTTTGTGTCCGTTTGTGTCCGTTTGTGTCCGTTTGTCCGTTTGTGTCCGTTTGTGTCCGTTTGTGTCCGTTTGTGTCCGTTTGTGTCCGTTTGTGTCCGTTTGTGTCCGTTTGTGTCCGTTTGTGTCCGTTTGTGTCCGTTTGTGTCCGTTTGTGTCCGTTTGTGTCCGTTTGTGTCCGTTTGTGTCCGTTTGTGTCCGTTTGTGTCCGTTTGTGTCCGTTTGTGTCCGTTTGTGTCCGTTTGTGTCCGTTTGTGTCCGTTTGTGTCCGTTTGTGTCCGTTTGTGTCCGTTTGTGTCCGTTTGTGTCCGTTTGTGTCCGTTTGTGTCCGTTTGTGTCCGTTGTCCGTTTGTGTCCGTTTGTGTCCGTTTGTGTCCGTTTGTGTCCGTTTGTGTCCGTTTGTGTCCGTTGTGTCCGTTTGTGTCCGTTGTGTCCGTTTGTGTCGTTTGTGTCCGTTTGTGTCCGTTTGTGTCCGTTTGTGTCCGTTTGTGTCCGTTTGTGTCCGTTTGTGTCCGTTTGTGTCCGTTTGTGTCCGTTTGTGTCCGTTTGTGTCCGTTTGTGTCCGTTTGTGTCCGTTTGTGTCCGTTTGTGTCCGTTTGTGTCCGTTTGTGTCCGTTTGTGTCCGTTTGTGTCCGTTTGTGTCCGTTTGTGTCCGTTTGTGTCCGTTTGTGTCCGTTTGTGTCCGTTTGTGTCCGTTTGTGTCCGTTTGTGTCCGTTTGTCCGTTTGTGTCCGTTTGTGTCCGTTTGTGTCCGTTTGTGTCCGTTTGTGTCCGTTTGTGTCCGTTTGTGTCCGTTTGTGTCCGTTTGTGTCCGTTTGTGTCCGTTTGTGTCCCGTTTTGTGTCCGTTTGTGTCCGTTTGTGTCCGTTTGTGTCCTTTGTGTCCGTTGTGTGTCCGTTTGTGTCCGTTTGTGTCCGTTTGTGTCCGTTTGTGTCGTTTGTGTTCCGTTTGTGTCCGTTTGTGTCCGTTTGTTCGTTTGTGTCCGTTTGTGTCCGTTTGTGTCCGTTTGTGTCCGTTGTGTCGTTTGTGTCCGTTTTGTGTTCCGTTTGTGTCCGTTTGTGTCCGTTTGTGTCCGTTTGTGTCCGTTTGTGTCCGTTTGTGTCCGTTTGTTCCGTTTGTGTCGTTTGTCCGTTTGTGTCCGTTTGTGTCCGTTTGTGTCCGTTTGTGTCCGTTGTGTCCGTTTGTGTCCGTTTGTGTCCTTGTTTGTGTCCGTTTGTGTCCGTTTGTGTCCGTTTGTGTCCGTTTGTGTCCGTTTGTGTCGTCGTTTTTTGTGTCCGTTTGTGTCCGTTTGTGTCCGTTTGTGTCCGTTTGTGTCCGGTTTGTGTCCGTTTGTGTCCGTTTGTCCGTTTGTGTCCGTTTGTGTCCGTTTGTGTCCGTTTGTGTCCGTTTGTGTCCGTTTGTGTCCGTTTGTGTCCGTTTGTGTCCGTTTGTGTCCGTTTGTGTCCGTTTGTGTCCGTTTTGTCCGTTTGTGTCCGTTTGTGTCCGTTTGTGTCCGTTTGTGTCCGTTTGTGTCCGTTTGTGTCCGTTTGTGTCCGTTTGTGTCCGTTTGTGTCCGTTTGTGTCCGTTTGTGTCCGTTTGTGTCCGTTTGTGTCCGTTTGTGTCCGTTTGTGTCCTTGTGTCCGTTTGTGTCCGTTTGTGTCCGTTTGTGTCCGTTGTGTCCGTTTGTGTCCGTTTGTGTCCGTTTGTGTCCGTTTGTGTCCGTTTGTGTCCGTTTGTGTCCGTTTGTGTCCGTTTGTGTCCGTTTGTGTCCGTTTGTGTCCGTTTGTGTCCGTTGTGTCCGTTTGTGTCCGTTTGTGTCCGTTTGTGTCCGTTTGTGTCCGTTTGTGTCCGTTTGTGTCCGTTTTGTCCGTTGTGTCCGTTTGTGTCCGTTTGTGTCCGTTTGTGTCCGTTTGTGTCCGTTTGTGTCCGTTTGTGTCCGTTTGTGTCCGTTTGTGTCCGTTTGTGTCCGTTTGTGTCCGTTTGTGTCCGTTGGTAATCCGTTTGTGTCCGTTTGTGTCCGTTTGTGTCCGTTGTTCGTTTGTGTCCGTTTGTGTCCGTTTGTGTCCGTTTGTGTCCGTTTGTGTCCGTTTGTGTCCGTTTGTGTCCGTTTGTGCGTTTGTGTCCGTTTGTGTCCGTTTGTTGTTGTCCGTTGTGTCCGTTTGTGTCCGTTTGTGTCTTTTGTGTCCGTTTGGTCCGTTTGTGTCCGTTTGTGTCCGTTTGTGTCCGTTTGTGTCCGTTTGTGTCCGTTTGTGTCGTTTGTGTCCGTTTGTGTCCGTTTGTGTCCGTTTGTGTCCGTTTGTGTCCTTTGTGTCCGTTTGTGTCCGTTTGTGTCCGTTTGTGTCCGTTTGTGTCCGTTTGTGTCCGTTTGTGTCCGTTTGTGTCCGTTTGTGTCCGTTTGTGTCCGTTTGTGTCCGTTTGTGTCCGTTTTGTGTCCGTTTGTGTCCGTTTGTGTCCGTTTGTGTCTTGTGTCCGTTGTGTCCGTTGTGTCCGTTTGTGTCCGTTTGTGTCCGTTTTGTGTCCGTTTGTGTCCGTTTGTGTCCGTTTGTGTCCGTTTGTGTCCGTTGTGTCCGTTTGTGTCCGTTTGTGTCCGTTTGTGTCCGTTTGTGTCCGTTTGTGTCCGTTTGTGTCCCGTTTTGTGTCCGTTTGTGTCCGTTTGTGTCCGTTTGTGTCCGTTTGTGTCCGTTTGTGTCCGTTTGTGTCCGTTTGTGTCCGTTTGTGTCCGTTTGTGTCCGTTTGTGTCCGTTTGTGTCCGTTTGTGTCCGTTTGTGTCCGTTTGTGTCCGTTTGTGTCCGTTTGTGTCCGTTTGTGTCCGTTGTGTCCGTTTGTGTCCGTTGTGTCCGTTTGTGTCCCGTTTGTGTCCGTTTGTGTCCGTTTGTGTCCGTTTGTGTCCGTTTGTGTCCGTTTGTGTCCGTTTGTGTCCGTTTGTGTCCGTTTGTGTCCGTTGTGTCCGTTTGTGTCCGTTTTGTGTCCGTTTGTGTCCGTTTGTGTCCGTTTGTGTCCGTTTGTGTCCGTTTGTGTCCGTTTGTGTCCGTTTGTGTCCGTTTGTGTCCGTTTGTGTCCGTTTTCCTGTGTCCGTTTGTGTCCGTTTGTGTCCGTTTGTGTCCGTTTGTGTCCGTTTTGTGTCCGTTTGTGTCCGTTTGTGTCCGTTTGTGTCCGTTTGTGTCCGTTTGTGTCCGTTTGTGTCCGTTTGTGTCCGTTTGTGTCCGTTTGTGTCCGTTTGTGTCCGTTGTGTCCGTTTGTGTCCGTTTGTGTCCGTTTGTGTCCGTTTGTGTCCGTTGTGTCCGTTTGTGTCCGTTTGTGTCCGTTTGTTCCGTTTTGTGTCCGTTTGTGTCCGTTTGTGTCCGTTTTTGTCCGTTTGTGTCCGTTGTGTCCGTTTGTGTCCGTTTGTGTCCGTTTGTGTCCGTTTGTGTCCGTTTGTGTCGTTTGTGTCCGTTTGTGTCCGTTTGTGTCCGTTTGTGTCCGTTTGTGTCCGTTTGTGTCCGTTTGTGTCGTTTGTGTCCTTTGTGTCCGTTTGTGTCCGTTTGTGTCCGTTTGTGTCCGTTTGTGTCCGTTTGTTCCTTGTTCCGTTTGTGTCCGTTTGTGTCCGTTTGTGTCCGTTTGTGTCCGTTTTGTGTCCGTTTGTGTCCGTTTGTGTCCGTTTGTGTCCGTTTGTGTCCGTTTGTGTCCGTTTGTGTCCGTTTGTGTCCGTTTGTGTCCGTTTGTGTCCGTTTGTGTCCGTTTGTGTCCGTTGTGTCCGTTTGTGTCCGTTTGTGTCCGTTTGTGTCCGTTGTGTTGTCCGTTTGTGTCCGTTTGTGTCCGTTTGTGTCCGTTTGTGTCCGTTTGTGTCCGTTTGTGTCCGTTTTGTCCGTTTGTGTCCCGTTGTGTCCGTTTGTGTCCGTTTGTGTCCGTTTGTGTCCGTTTGTGTCCGTTTGTGTCCGTTTGTGTCCGTTTGTGTCCGTTTGTGTCCGTTTGTGTCCGTTTGTGTCCGTTTGTGTCCGTTTGTGTCCGTTTTGTCCGTTTGTGTCCGTTTTGTCCGTTTGTGTCCGTTGTGTCCGTTTGTGTCCGTTTGTGTCCGTTTGTGTCCGTTTGTGTCCGTTTGTGTCCGTTTGTGTCCGTTTGTGTCCGTTTGTGTCCGTTTGTGTCCGTTTGTGTCCGTTTGTGTCCGTTTGTGTCCGTTTGTGTCCGTTTGTGTCCGTTTGTGTCCGTTTTGTGTCCGTTTGTGTCCGTTTGTGTCCGTTTGTGTCCGTTTGTGTCTCCGTTTGTGTCCGTTTGTGTCCGTTTGTGTCCGTTTGTGTCCGTTTGTGTCCGTTTGTGTCGTTTGTGTCCGTTTGTGTCCGTTTGTGTCCGTTGTGTCCGTTTGTGTCCGTTTTGTGTCCGTTTGTGTCCGTTTGTTGTCCGTTTGTGTCCGTTTGTGTCCGTTTTGTGTCCGTTTGTGTCCGTTTTGTGTCCGTTTGTGTCCGTTTGTGTCCGTTTGTGTCCGTTTGTGTCCGTTTGTGTCCGTTTGTGTCCGTTGTGTCCGTTTGTGTCCGTTGTGTCCGTTTGTGTCCGTTTGTGTCCGTTTGTGCCGTTTGTGTCCGTTTGTGTCCGTTTGTGTCCGTTTGTGTCCGTTTGTGTCCGTTTGTGTCCGTTGTGTCCGTTTGTGTCCGTTTGTGTCCGTTTGTGTCCGTTTGTGTCCGTTTGTGTCCGTTTGTGTCCGTTTGTGTCGTTTGTGCGTTTGTGTCCGTTTGTGTCCGTTTGTGTCCGTTTGTGTCCGTTTGTGTCCGTTTGTGTCCGTTTGTGT
>CAAHFI011552281.1:0-11974 GCA_900893395.1 Euglena gracilis
AAACGTAAAAGGTGTGCAGCTATGGCGGCACTCGACACAGAAATTTCTTCAGGCCTTTGGGCTTTCGCTGGGAACCCAGCGAAACGTGCGGGGTTAAGCTACTGGCTTTCCCTACCGCATGGGAAACGAGCGGTAAAAGTGAGGTGGGTAGGGGGGCAGCTTCCTCTTTACCCCTAGGGTAAGGAAACGGTGTTTTTTTTCGGTTGTGGAAAACGTTGTGGAAATGCGGGGGGACATCCTGGGGGATGTCACAGGGAAAAGTTCGGGGGTGTGGTGTGTATGCGGGGGTAGTGCGCAAACCGTGCGAAGGACAATCCACTACCAATCGGTGTTGCTGGAGGAACGGAAAACCGAGTATAACATCAGAACCGGCGATATGCGCCCAAATGCCCAAGTACCCAGAAAATTTTGGAATTGTGGGGTGTGTGTGGTGCTCGGGATAATGGGGGGACTTGTCCAAAATGTATCCCAAGTCACCACCGCACATGGGCTGTTGTCAGCGGTCATAATTTTGATGGGATTCTTGGCATGCCAAGAGGGGGGTGGGTATAAGTCCTTTGCGGAAAAGAAGGGGGATTCGACACCCTGTGTCGACTAAAATTTTGGCTTGTGCACAGAAATTTTGAGTTTTGATTTTCGCTTGGACCAAAAGTTCCATGGGGGTACGCAAAGCGAAGGGTCGGGTGTAAAATTGTTGTTGCGCCAACTGTTCCATGACCCTTCCTTGGCAAAAATGGCGGGGAGTGGGGGACCCGAAAATTTTCCGGGTACCGACCAAAAAGACCGATGGCAGGGGGGCAGGGGTGATCAGTTCCTACCTCCATCTGTTCATCAGCCCAGAGGTCCGTGCCCTCAGACCTCGGGCTCCCCTACTCCATATCGGAGTCGGCCTTTTGGCCTATGGTGGACTTCCTAGAATAAATTGCGCGTATCGCGCGAAATGGCATTCCTGTCTTCCACCAACTCATCCTCGGTGCTCTCATCCCCCTCCCTGCCCGAAGCCAGGTCTTTTTCCTCGATAGAGGATATTTTGAAACCAACCCGCTGCCTATTGGCAGAACCGCGATTGGAATCGATGACCATGGCTAGGGCGGGGAGAACGGGATCGGGGCACTTGGATGAATGGTGGTCTTTAGACCCACAAAGGGAACAACGGGTTCGCGATTGCGATTGCCTTTTGGCATCATAGCGACGCGGGGAGCGGTTATCCGCTCGACCGCGGTCGGATCGCGAAGAGGATGACCACTTCGCGACCGAGATCGCGAAGAATCGCGATTGGCATCCCGATTGCGGTAGGGGGCGGGGGACCGACCACGCGGTATAAAACCACGTCCGCTATTGCGGTGGGGTGAACGGGAACGCGGTCTTCCATCACCCGATCGGTATCCCGACCGCTGCGAATGCGCAGATCGTGAGGAACGCGAACTCCAGGAAGAGAGGGATCCTCGGGGCTTTACTGCGCTTTCGCGCTTGGGGGTTCGGACATTCGCGAGACATATGTCCCGGTTGATTACACAAAAAGCACACTTTGTCCGAAACTTGGTCAGAAGAGCGCGAATAGCGCGGTTTGGATTCCCGTGTCGGGGATTTGGGGTTTGAGCGCGGATAGCGCGTTTTGGAATCACTCGATGGTGATTTTGGTGATTTTGGGGGGTAGTCCTTTGGACTGCATGGACTGAACCGGTGGGTACACCCGCGGTAGGGTGGTGGTGATATGCCGATTCAATCTGTCCCAGAAGTTGTGATAACTTCATTTGTTTGGAAATAATTCCATCTCTCATCGAGAGTCAAAATGTGTCCCGCGAGTTCCTCGCGGTGAATTTCCTTGATGAGTTTGGGGATGTAGCGCAGTAATACCGCATCAAATTGTTCTTTGATTTGCTTTTCCCCTAACTCATCAACCTCGGCTGCTAATGCAAGCCACTTGGAGTACCACAAGTCTATCGACTTCCATTTGCGGTCCGGGGGGTGAATTGGCGCCATTTTTTTCCAGACTGATTCTGGAAACCAAACTGGAGCATGAGGAAGCATATTGCTCAACCAATTCCTCAAAAGAAATGCGCCTGCCAATGACCAATTGTCTGGCGCGTTCTTTTTCATCCCTTGGGGCAATCGATGAATTCCATCTTGATTACCTCGGGGTTGTCATCTTGGGTGGGTCCCTTCAAATCCCAGTAATATTCCCAATCGCGGAAAAATTGTTTCCATGCGGTGGGATCACCGTCCCATTGTGGCTTCAGCTTGTTCGCTATCGCAATGGTGCCTTTGAAATCTTCTGAGAAACCCGTGCCCTTCGGTGGTATTCCAGGGGTGTGGGCCCGGGCGCGAAATCGCGTGGTTGCACCAAGGGTATTGTTCGGGTTATTTTGCGAATGCGCATGGAACATACCACTTAGTGTACCATAGGTGCCATGCACATTTGGGGAATCGCGATTGCGCGAATGGTGATGCGGTTGCGCATGTGGGGGTGAGGTATCACATGGTTGCACCATTGGTGCTACTAAGCGAATTTGGGAGGTATGACCAATACCCGGTGTAGGGGTGCGGATCATACCACGAATAAGTTCGGATTCCCGAATCTCTTGATTTAAGAGGGGGTGGGTCTGGTTTTTGCTTGAAAACCCACTCTCATCCGAAAACTCGTCCATTGGGACTGGTAATGCTAGTGGGGGAACCACCGCATGAGCGGAAACGCGATTTGGTGGCAATGTGCCTGTGGACTCGGGAATTGATGCGCGAATAGCGCTTTGGTGGAAGATGCGGCAAGTGTGCCACCATACCCGATTGCGGGTTTTGGTGGATGGAACGCAGTTGTGCATGAATTTGGTCCAAATTTGTTGCAAATTCATGCACACTTTGCTCCAAATGGTCAACAGCCTGCCAATTGTCGGTTATCCGACCCACATCCTCCTGCAAACGCTTAATCCGCCTACGGTATGAGGGTAGGTCATCCAAAAGCGGGATTCTGTCAGAAATTGACTGAAAATCGTGCGAAATTGCACCAAACCCAGTGTCCAATTCCTGTACTCTTGTCACCAAAGTGCGCATCACACTGGAAATGGCCTCCAATTGTGGAGATGGCTTGGTGGGTTGGTCCGAATGCGGACTTTTGACTTTTTCAGCCATTGGCTGTTCATCAAGACAGAAACTTGCGCGAATAGCGCTGTAATGTCATTTTGCAGTTTTATGACGTCCTGTTTCACCGTTTCTCGGTGTTCATATGACTGTCACAAAATCCTTGCATGATTTGGTGATTTTCCGCGCGCATTTCAGCGCAAATCTTGTCCAGGTGTGTTTTTGGGAGTGTGGGGGTAGGTGTTTGTAACGGCAATGTGCCTTGGGGTGGTGATTGCACCTGAAGCATTTTTGTGCTCATTTCTTGCATGCGTTTGTGCAAATCCGCTATCGCGGTGTGAATGCCGGTAACATCCGGGATCCTACCAGCTACTTCCGCATAGCGGGTGTGCAACTTAGCCAATGAGGCTTCAATGTTACCAACATCCTGTTGTAACTGTTTGTGCGAATCGGACATGGTGGCCTTAAGTCCACTAATATCCGGTGTTGGTGCACGGGTTGCCGCATTGCGGTTTTGCAAATCCGCGATTGCGGTTCGGAATTCCATTGTGTCATTTTTCCACTGTTGTTGCAAATTCTCAATCCTACTCGCGATATTCGCGATTTGGGTGTGAAAACTTGCAATTTGAGCGGAATCTCACCACAATGGCAAGATTTCTGCTCCAATCGAGAAATTCTTTCCTCCAATTGTTGCACATACGTGCGGGTGGCAAAACTTTCATTGGCTGGGCAGAAAAGTGGGCAAAATTCGCGGAATCACCGCTCAACTGGAAAATGCGCTGTTGCGCTGCCTGAAATGCGGTTGCAAGTGTGGAGAATTGCTCCATTGTAATAAATTGTCCCAAATCGGGATTTTTGATGGGGTGCTCATGCAACTTTTGCTGCAATTGCGGAAAAATTGCCGTAATTGGCTCCAATTGATGGACACAGCTTGCAAACTATGTTGCATGTTGGAGAAAATCGCATCATTGCGGGATTGTGTTTCACACATGGCTTCAATCACTTTTTGGAAGTGTTGTGGCAAATATGCCTGCAAATGTGTGTATAAACCTTGCCGCAAAGTTGCAAGGTCCACATTGGTGGATTGAAAGTTTGTTTGGCAATATTGACCAACATCACGCACATAACTCCAAAGGTAATTCAGCTTGTGTTCGACAACCTTTTGGTTGTTTTCATCAAAATCCAAAACCTTGTTGAGTGTCATAGCGCAATCCGCTACACAAGTGTGGACATGGGAAATTTGCCGCGTTAGCGGGTGGTCCACAGGAAGATTTGCGCCTATGCGCTGAATCACGGTAATGCGTTGAGGGAAATATTTTCCAACTCTTCCGCATCACTGCTCATGGACTCTGTGGGACTTGTATAAGCCGGAACTGTCAAAACATCTCCGGATGCCATGGCAATGCCGGAAAAGAACCCGTATCGGGTGGTGCGGGCAATTGTCCAATCGGACTTGTGGGGGGAAAGCATAGGGGGGGGCTGAAAGAAACATGGTTTTTCTAACCCACCCTCAACAAAAATTTGTCGTGGCGTATCCGCCTCAGAGTCAAATGTGCCTATCGGCACCAGTGCGAGATCTCGCTGGGGGAATGGGTGTCAGCCGATCGGCTTTCCAACAAAAGGGGTTGTGCCTGTTGGCATGGGTTGCTCTATGGAGCTTGACACCGATCGGTGTGGGGATGCCCATTGGGCGGGGGAAGGATTACTCGACACAGACACCGATAGGTTTGACACAGCGGGGAAGGAAGATTACCTTTGGAATGGATCAATGCTTGATTACCCCTATGGGGTTGTGAATGCTCAATAGAGCTGGTCAATGGTGCTGCAAGTTCAAGTCCTCGAAGTGAACCAATCAATGCAGCGTGGTCGATGGGAGTTGTGCTCTGCATTTTTAAGGCAAAAAAGCAAAACCAAGTATAGGTTGTGGGGTAAAATGCAGGAACAAGTGCAAAAAGAGGGGATAGTATAAAAAGTAAGCAGAGACCCGAACTCTGATGTTTGAAGCAGCGTATACTGCGAACCGTCAGAGGACGTGTCCGTGCGTACGGCTTTGGCCGTAAACGGCTTGTAATGCCTGTAGTCGCCTATACGCGGGGCACCACACGACCGTTTGCGGTCAAAAGGATCGAAAAACCTAAACTGCTACCAAGTGTACTTCCTACCTTATCGCTTTCGCTCTTTGGTTCGCAGAAAAAGATATAAGTAGGAGTAACAAGAAAAATATAAAATAAATATAAAAGTTGTATTGCCCTTTTCCCCAATTAAGAGGCAGAGCACAAGACAGGGAGGAAGCCCTATGGGCTACGACAAAAGATGCGAATATCTGGCAGTCCTTTCAGGACTTGTTTGATGAAATCAAACTTGAAAATTGAATGTAGAAAAGAAACCACCTGCAGAGAGGAGGTCACGTGATCACGTGTGATTGTGATCACGATTATCCCTAAGCTCTGCCACAATCCTAATTCTGAGACTATGCTCAGCATTCAGATTGTGGATGAGCAGTTCTATGGCGAACCACAGAACTAGGATCGTGCCTGGTACACACTTGCCCACTTCCCTCCCGCCTTGCCCTCTGTCAGCTGTAAAGTACCATAACCTTCCGCGGACCCTCAAATCCAGTAGGCTGCGCCACTGGTCGGTGGATTCGGGTCGCCCCACCACCGTCTCCCCAGTTTGGCCGCCAGATCCTCCTGAAAGAAATAAGCCTCCTCACAGAAGATTACTTGGTATTCCTTATAGAAAGTGGGTATTGCCCATTTTACTCTAACCACCAACCACCAACAAGTGACGTACCACGCAGTACACTTCCGGCAGTATAACCCAGCCGCGACCTGTGGCGGCACAGGAAACCACAAGAGGGTTCATCTTGTGGCGAGGGCCAAAAGAGACGATACCGTGGCCCGGGCCACGGCCTTGGTGAAGCTGTGCTACCCACCGCGAATCTGAATTTGTTTGAACTCCCTCCTTGACACTGAACCACTGAAGGAAATCTATTCCTACACCACATCTGTCGCCTTTTTTGCGGAAAATGCAACCATCAAACAACGGAATCCGAGGGCGTGGAACATTCTGGCATCGCTCTCTGTCTTCGTCATTGAAAACGGTGGCCTCGTAGCTCAGATTGGCAACGTACACTTGTCCTCAAGGACCACATTTACCAACACTGTCCACAACACACTGCACGGTAAATAAACTCCCAATGGCGTGGGAGGGAACACACAGCCAAAAGCGCACAAGAGCAGAAGACACCCCACATCAGCCCTACGCATAACATTAAAAGGCAACAGGCAGATCACACCAGGCAAAAAAGTCAAAATCACCAAACCACACAAGAAGCAACACGGCACACGTAAATATTACCCACATGAACAATAACTTCAAAATCGCCCTTCCCCAACCCATCCGCACCGACCCTGTCACCTTCTTCCTGCAAAACCTCCCTCCCTTCAGCAGCCTTCACTAAGCTCACCCCTCTTCCCTGCCCTCCTCCTGTACCTCGGACAGACTGTCGCTTCTGTGTATGGCCTGACTCCCCCGAACCTTCAAATCCAGTAGGCCGTTCCACTAGTTGGTGAACTCGGTTCGCACGACACCGCAGTGAGAACCTCTTCCTCCTTCTTGCAATTTAAGACCAACTCATCTGCAACAAATGACCTTTCCAGGAAATCCCAAAACAACGGACATCCTACTCCAACTGCATTTTTGTACAAACAGCAATTGAAGGCACGCCACTATTTGTTACACAGCTCCTTGGGGTTGTCAACCTCATCCCTATGAAGAAAAGGTCACGTGGTGACAAAACCTTGGCAGATGATGAAATATAGGTGATCGAATCCCTCCAATCCTGGTGTGTGCAAGACAGAATTTTCAACATCTTGGACGTGGAAACGGAATCACAAGATGATACCGGAGTCCGTCCGATTTATGTACGTGAGAGGGTGAGAAGGCTCATTGGAAAAGTTGCATTCTCACTCCTAAAAACAAAAGCAGTCACCAACAAATTCATGTCACATCAGCTGGGTGTGAATGTATCACGACCAACAGAGCACACTCCCATTCGTGTACAACGCCTACTGAACACCCTCGCCAAGCCTGCCTGACAACGATAATTTGGTTTTGATGCAAGGTTGACATATCTAATGTGTTCAACGCCATCAGCCGACCAACAATGCATCAACAAGTTCGAATTGCTCTCCACCTCAGTAAGTAGACACATAATCTGTATTACCACTCATTACACTTATACTTAGTATATATATTTATATAAGTGGCAACCTTGTTTTTCTCTAGTTTGCTTTCAGGAATTTTGTTCGCTCCTTTTAGACTAAAATGAGCGAACAAAATTCCTGAAAGCAAAACTAGAGATAAGCAAGGTTGTTCGTTTGTACATTACTTTTTGCTGTGGGCACACAACCTATGAGTGAAAAATCACAAAACCTATGGAGCAATATCTGGTATGCTGCTGACGGGACACTCATTGGCCCAACTGGAGCAATCGAAATAGCATATAACACATTCGGTGACAGGTTTGACAAAATTGGTTTGCAACTGAACCAAAAAAGTGCGTCATCTTGGGTCATAGCATGCACCACCTCGGCACAGAGAATCTCCAATTTGCCAGATCAAAAGCGGTCCATGGGGTCCAAGGAATGGCATTGTCCTACTTGAAACCCCAGTAAAATACACACAAACCAAAGAAAATGTTTTTTTGAAGACTTTTGGACAGCCAAACGACTCGAATTGAAAGCCCTATTGCGCCGAATCTCTGTCTTGGGGCATTCACAGCATGAACATCGCTTGCTCGGGTCTTCGGCTGATGTATGTCACATTATCCATCTGCTTCGAACCACAGATACTACCTACATTCAGCAGACACCACGCGACATCACCATCACCTATTGGAGGCTGTTGAGAATATGATCGGATGATCTTCACCTGAAGACCAAGCACAACAAGTCTTCATGCCAAAAAAAGTTTGTAGAATTTGGCATCAAATTGTCCCTCCACCATCAGGATGTGGCATGGCTCTGCTGTATTACCACCTATGCACAAAATGAAAATCAATGTTACAACGCATTTCCTGGTAACGTGACAGAATACCCCCACCTTACTTTCAACACAAAAAACACCTCTCTACGAGCACAACTCGACAAGAAGTACAACCCCTCAAAGTGGGTCACACAAACACGAAACCGTCTGCACCACCCCGATCACTGAGACTCGACAACAACATTGGCAGGATCCAGCCAATATTCAGCGATACAAAGAATGGAAGCAAGCCTATAGACATCCAACCTAGGATGATTGCTAAATACACGCGCACGCTTGCGCGCACGACCAGGCGCACCTTTCGGCTCGCACTACACGCACCGCACACCGAGCACACGTACACATGCGCACCTTCACAGCCACATTTACCAGGTCACTCACGTGCTCTCACGCACACGAACAGCAAGTCCACGCCACCCGGGCCCATTTCCCAATTTAAAAAAAAAAGTCATCCGCCCAGTAAGTGGCCCCTGGGATTCAATGCGACATGTGCAGCCTCGCATCAATGTTTCTGAACCCGGGTGCAACATTCCGTGAGGTCGTTCTTTTGAAAGCGCGCAGTAGAATTGAGCGGCACTTGGGCGCCCCCGCGCTCAGCGGGCTCAGCCAGGAGGCCCCCCGCCAAGGGCCGCGCCGGCCGGGGCCAGCCGGGGAGCAGCGGCCGCAGTGGCCTGGCGGGGCGCCCCCTGGCCGGCGGCGTCCCCGATGACGTCAGCCTCGGCCGCGGCGCAGGCCGCCCGGCCGCAGCGCTACGGCCGCCCCGTGGTGTGCGGCGCACGTGCGGAGCGTCCTGTGTGTCACGTGTGTGTCGCGTGTGGGGTGTGGTATGTGTCAAGCCTGCGGAGCGTCCTGTGTGTCACGTGTGTGTCGTGTGCGTTGGGTGTGGTATGTGTCAACCGTGCAGAGCATCCTGTGTGCCACGTGTGTGTCGCGTGTGTTGGGTGTGGTATGTGTCACGCGTGCGGAGCGTCATGTGTGTGGCGCGTGTGGGGTGCCGTATGTGCCACATAGAGTCTGATGCGGCGCGGTCGACCCAGCCAATGCCCCGCTGCAAGCGCTGTCAAAGCATCAAAGAATTTTTCCTTTCCAGCTTGCAGTGGCCCGCCTTAGCCTACCCCAAGGCTTCATACTGGTTTCCTGGAGAACCCCCCACAGACATACGTTTTGCCTTCATCCCCAGGATTACAGCCAGGACGAGGAAGAGTCGGATGAGGACAATGATGACGAGGACAACAAGTGACCGTCGTTTCACCCAACAGTGCCAGGCTGTCGGTGCACGATGATTTGCCAACCCATTTTTGCCCACCACCACACCTTTGCCCCGTGTCTCGCCCCGTTCCTCCAATTGGAACTCTTATGGTTCACGCTGACTATTGATTGGCCGTCCAATGGTGGATGGGCATGCCATCACTTAATTACACCGACATTGGTGGGACATGTGCACAATGCACGGCATGCCTTGATGCCTGCGGAGACCACGCTGTCACGTGCAAAGCCAATGGCCTGATACACAGCTTCACAGAACGGTGGCTGCTTACCACAGTGAACCAAGTAGGCATCACGTCCACAAAAGAGGCGGCGCTTCTAGACAGCAGCCGCCCAGATGACATTCTTCTTCACACATGGAAAGGTGGCCCAGCACTGGCTGTGGACCTGACAGTGGTGCATCCACTCCGATTTTCTTAGCCACGCCCATCCCCAGAAAGCATCAAGAAAATGCTACTACGGGAAGAACAAGAAAAATCACCAAGTATTCCACTCTGTGTGAGAAAGAAAGGTGGAGTTTCAAACCTCTTGTACTTCATCCATGGAGTGGAACAACTACCGAAGGAAGCCTACTGCTTCCTCACACCTGCCACTTTTTTGCAGAGAACACAACCATCAAACCAACCAAAACAGAAAGGGTGGAATACTTCTGGCAAACGCTCTCAGTATGCATTATGAAAAATGTAGCTTCGTAGCTCAGACTAACAACGTACACTGGTCCACAAGGACCACAATTACCAACGCTGCCCCCAGTGTACAGAATGGGAAACAGCATTCGAATGGCGTGGGAGGCTGCGCACAACAGAAAGCGAACAAGAGCAGAGGAGCAATAGGCATATTGGATATAGAAGACCCGAAAAACAGGACCCTGTGGCATTACGAGCTTTCAGGGTCACCACGTTCGACGGGCTGAAAGTACGGGCCCGGGGAAGCGGCCAAGGAGGATCACTCCGAGCCGAAGTTGTAGAGACTGGTCAAGGGAATTTTCGAATCTGTGTTCGAAAGGGGAGCAGGCATTGCCGAGTGTAGCGGGCATTCTTTGTGGCCAAAGGTGCAGAAGGGAAGGACGTAAACAGAGGCGGAGCGGGAAGTCTTGGTTGCGGAGGGAAAGAGGGACGGGTGTAGTAGCTTGGTGCCAGAATGATTGCAAGAAGACACTTGACATATTCAAGACTTTAATGAGAAATGGAACTGCCAACACGAAGAAGAGCGTCGCTGAACAACAAGAACTGGCTGCAGCCACAGCTGGACGAGCTGCCGGCGCAGAGCAACCGTGACGAACCGCGGCTGTCCCTTCCCCCCCAGAAAAAGTTTCTGAAAACCCACCCAGTGACAGCCACAGAATTTGGCAGACAGTGGTCAGAAAAAGCCGAAGGACACCAAAGCTAAGGCAGCTGTCATGCCACAAAGGCAAAGGCCACGGAGGCCCATACCCTAGGCACACCAATACCTTGTTCCAGCTGGGCCATGGAGGCCAGAACAGAAATGGCCATGGTGGCCGATGGAACAAAGGCCAGGGCGGCCAACAACACCAAGGCCAGTGTGGCCGATTCCACAAACAGATGCCCAGTGGGAGGGGCAGGACAGGTCCACAACACCCCCCCAAACCATTGCTTCATCACACACCCCATCAGGGGCAAAGGATGGGCCCCCAGTGGCCCCAAAAGATTTTCAATGGGCATGGCGTCCCGGATCAAAGAGAAGTCAATGGGGACGGTCAAAGTTTCAAGAGGGCCAGTGGAGCTAACATCAAGAAGGCCAGTGGGGCCAGTGGGGCCAAATCATTGTTATCAAGGCCACTGTGCCTATCACCAAGCTCAAGACCAACAATTTCAAGGCCACTGGGGCTATCAAATATCAGAAGGGGAACAACCTCAGAAGCTAAAAGGGTGTCCCCCAGCAGAGGATCTCAATATACTATCCCGGTGGCAGGCACAGGAGGCTGCCCTAGAAGGGGCTGTGGAGGACAAGGGGGCAACCCCCCCTCAAGTTCATTCTTCAGTGCCCACGGCAGGGGCAAGTCAAAACAAGGGGGAGACCCAAAAGGGGCCCCTATGGTATGTCATTTGACAACTCCAATGACAAAGTGGAGCATCAGAGAGCCTGTGAGAAGAGCATGCACACACACCCAGCAACCCTTACAAAATGTTCAATCCCCACGGGCAGTTGGGGTGCAGTGTCCAACACCCTCAACCCAGCACCCATAAAATCACCTATTCGGGGTAATAAATTCCATGGAGATGGAGGAAAAATGGGGAGACACCCCCAACACCAGTGACTCCAAGAAAGTCTGAAATGGTGGCAGAAAAATGCCCCCCCTTCAACCTGCCAGCTGAACAAAAATGGCATCCAACCCCCCTGGTTAACACCACCATAATTGTCCACCCACCCAAAGCCCAGAGCCAACTTGCACCTGAACCAGGCAGAAAAAAATTCTGCTGGATTACAAAAAAACCGGGTCAATAAATTAAGTTTTGGGATTTCCTTGATGGATGACTGTGATGGGTCCCCATGACCCAATGAGCCTTGCCCGTGATGGCTTCTCCGTCGCTTTGCTCTGGCCACAATTGTCCAGGGTCCATGG
>CAAHFI011553668.1:0-10608 GCA_900893395.1 Euglena gracilis
TGCTGTGGCTGTGGATGGCCGCGCAATTTCAATTACTGGTGGTCGAATGTGGTCATCGCCGCGTACGGCTGTGGCAATGCCGCTGGTTGCTGCACCTCTGGTCGTGGGTGATCCGAGCGTTTACGCAGAAACCCTCCGCCGTTTGTGATTTGGCGTCGAGGTTCTGGTAATTGGACTTGGCTGTGGACATCGCGTCGGTTCGATTTGAATTTCCGCTTTGTAATTTTTTCCCCTCCGAATCAGAATTCTCCCGTTTTGTTTTGTTTGTTGGCCATCTCCCATTACTGTGGCAAGCTGGTCGAAAAAGGGGGGAAGGACCAGTTTGCGAAAGTTTTTCCAAAGGCTCTAGGGGGATGCCCTGGGCGGTTGGGGTACCTTTTCTGTCATTGAAACGTCAATGATGGCAAGGGCACCCCATCGGCACCCGGGGGTGCCCAGCGCTCACTGGCCTACGGTGTTGTGTGACCTTGTCGTTGACAGGGTCTTGAAGCAGGGGGGTGTAAGTTCGCGCACACTCCTAATTACGCCTGCTGCCTTACTTTGCAGGTGGCAAGGGTCATGTACTGTTTGCGTGGACTGTGATTACTGCTTTTATTTTATATTGCCAGTGATCTGGGAAGGTTGGAAGGCAGAAAAGATCAAGTTTTTGACAAGTTCAGATATCACTGAAAAATTCCAGATTGGAGATTGCAATGCCAAGGAAAAGGCCATCTGGGCCAGCGCCCCCGCCCTCACTTGACGCTTCTATGCAGTGATTGTGACTGTGCCCTGAGGTGCGGGTTCATCCGGTGCCTCTGGTGGCGCTGCTGGTGCTGGTACAGGTCCATCCTGTACTGGCACGGAGGGTTTTCGTCTCCACTGCCATTGCTGTCTGTTCGCCTTCCGTCCGTGTCCCTTCCGACACGGGCCGTGGCTGCGCCGTTGGGGGTCGTTCATCCTCCACCATGGCGGTGGTGTCAGGAGTTTCTTCCGCCGGCTGGGCAGTTTCCGCCGCAGCTGTGGAAGAACTGGCCGCAGTGCCACGCGGAGTGACAACTGCGATCAGTGACCGAAAACCACCAAGTACGCGTCCGCCGAGCGGGGTGCGCCGCTCAGGTCCTTCACCTGAACTGGGCTCCTCCGCTGGCTCCTCTGTAGACGGGGTTTCTCCAAAAACAGGGTGTTTGAGGCGTAGTACCCCGGGCGTGTGAGGTACCGTTCCCGGCGGGTTTTTCCGCGGAGGGGTTGGTGCACCTGTCGTACTCAGTGAGCTAGGTGACAGTGGTACAGGTG
The DNA here is from genome assembly GCA_900893395.1 of Euglena gracilis. NCBI lineage: Eukaryota > Euglenozoa > Euglenophyceae > Euglenales > Euglenaceae > Euglena > Euglena gracilis. The sequence continues at coordinate 1,273 of CAAHFI011553668.1, forward strand.
TTATTTCAACTGCATGTGATCCTGGGCGCTGAGCAGCTTCGCCACCGTGTCCAGCAGCACGACAGATGGGCTACGGGTTTCCCGTGCTGGAGGTTCCGCAGGCAGAGGTTCATCCTCGGCCATGGGGACCGCTTCCTCCTTCTCCTCCGCTTCCGGAGGGTATTCGGCTGTGTGTAACTGTGCTGCAGAGCGCCGGTCTTTTCCGCTTCTGTAGCTTCCCTGTGCATCTGACAGGCGGTAAAAGCATATACTTTAACTCCTGACAAAATTGGGGTACAAGGTGGCCATGAAGCTCTTACCCAGCTTCCGGGTAACGGCTGTGGCTCATCCTCGATGACCATGCAGAGGTCTTCCCACTGCATTCGACAGTTCCAGCTGATGCCGTATTCTGCTGTGTCTTCCCGCGAAAGAGGGCAACGGCAACGCATAATGAGGCTGTTTTACCTCGCTTGCCGCGAAAAAGGGTTGGAAGTCTTCCCAGAGCAGGATATTCCCGAACTGGGTTTCGATGTGCTCCTCGAGACCGGTTTGGACCTCCTGCCAGTCTGGCCGCAGGTTCATCCTGTGTCGGTGTGGGTCGTTGGGTCCGGCGTCCACCTCGGTGTATCCCCGGGGTAGCCACTTCGTATGGAAATTCATATCAGTGGTCATGAATTCCATGAAATAAATGTAAACCTTCAGGACGTAGGTAATCCAAGACCTGTGCCATTATTGTTGCAGCAGAAATATTTTCTGCCGGTGCTCTTTCAGCAACTTTCGGTTTCTTTCCGATCTGGGGATTCCGGCACTGATGCAGGAGAAACCTCCTGGTCGGCTGGCTGCCGGCATTCTCGGCAGTCAGAGGCGGTTTTCCGCGTTCTCCGAAACCCCAGAAGTCAACAATGTGCACTTCTTTACAAAACTGGCCTTCCAGTTTGTACAGTTGGGGGTACGCGCGGTCGACGTCCAGGACCCTGAACAGCGTGCCATGTATGCTGTACAAGTGGATTTGGAGATTGCATGTGAACACTACCGCGGCCTGCGCATGGAGTTTCTCCGGCAGGAGGTAATACTTCCACTGGATTCCCAGTGCTCCGACGGAATACATGTGTGTGAAGACTTCCTTCAGCTGTGCTACGAACGTTTCGTCGGCGGCACATGCATTCATAAAGTCGATGTAGCTCAGACCGTCTAGATTTTCTACTTCCGCAAACCAGGTCTCGCAACTGACACTCATTCGGGCGGGTCACCCCGAAGGGACATCCCCTATGGCCGGAGGGTCCCGTCCGAAAACTAATTTATAGGGGGAGTGAGGCAAAACCAAGCCTGATAAGGAACTAATATAAAACAAAAACTATGGCAGCACTGATATCCAGTTGCTGTGCGAGTCAGCCAGTTAAAGGCGAAGCATATTCACGACGGGTTTCACTGCTGCCTCGGCTCTACCATTGCCTTTGGGTCGGCATATAATGGAAAAATGTTGCTCAATTCCGAGTAAACCGCACAAAGTGGTGAAAAACCTTGAAGAAATCAAATATTTTTGGTCACTCACAATTTCATTCGGTGAACCCACTGAGCAGATACATTTGTCCAAAAATATAGCTGCCAAACTTTGGGCCGTCACCTGCCTTCTGGCAGGAAATGGCTACGATGTACCCACTCAGCCTGCAGATGACAACAAAAACGTAATCGTAAATTTTGTTGTCCGTTCCTTTGCACGGTTCTAATCCAGAAAATCCACGCAGAGGGATGTAAAAATGTCAGGGGTAACGGGGAAAAAGTCCATCGTACCAGGGGGGGTACCTTTGCGGGGTTTCACCGCTTGACAAACTTGACACAGTTGCGCTATTCGCAAACAGCGTGAGCAGAGCTCTTTTTCACTCAGGGTTGTACAATACCTGCGGCACCCCAACGAAAGAAGTTTGGGGGCCCCACGGGGACCGTGGTTGTGATAGCACAAAATCACATCATCCACCAGGTCCTGGGTGATACAATATTTTTAACCTGATTCATTGCGAAAAATCAACCGTAAAGATGAAAGAGTGTAATTCTCCAGCACTTCACCATTAAGAAGTCTGGTGACAATGGAGTCATACACCGGATCACGACTATAATCCCATTCGCGAAAGAACAGTGGGGATGGGGACTCAGTGGCGGTAATAAGCCGGGGTCCGGACGTGCTTCCACGTCGGCGCCTTCCCGCGCACTGGTGCGACTGGGAATAGTTGTGAAACGGGAAAAGAATGCAAACGATTGTCCGCAACCGCTCGAAAATTCGAGTCTCCACCAAGAAATACAACACTTCAACCTTGTACGAGGAACGAGCCAACACCCCACACCTGGTAATAGTCATGTGTATCATTCGCGATTTTGTGAACCACCAACGGTTTCTGGAATACCAGATCACCCATCGGGTTGTCGGCGGGAAACCCGTCCCACAGGGAGAATTTCACCACATTTTTCGCATTTCCCGCAGGAGAATCCTACCACCCCTACACTTGGTGCGAGAAATCCTGCACAGGGTACACTGGGAGCGGAAAATCCACGAAATGCGCTTGGTGTTAAGAATTGCCCGGACCCAAACCTCTGGAATACCACTGACGGTCATCGGGTTACCCAGAGAGACTTCAAGGGTACCATCACAATCGCGAACAAGGTGAAACAACGTGAACCGCAATGGGACGGGGATCCAACCACACGGAGACAATTTTTTCGGGACTGTAATACTACTGAGCACTCCGATTCCCGAGGTAGTCAAGGTGGAATTCATCGACTGCCTACAGAGGGAGGAGCGAGAACGCGCACACAATTTGGTGATACGTAATGGCGTATCATTTGATGACCTGGTTGAGCAAGAGGATTCAACCAACTCAACTTTGGTCATCGCGATGACCCTGGAGAAGAAATGGCGACAATGCCCGCCATCGTATCGCAAATGGAAATACATCGACCTTTGGTATGCCAAATGGTTAGCACTTGCTTCCGAAGATGATGAACTTAGCGAGAAGCAAATGCGCGAGCAATTCGATGCGGTTTTGTTGCATTTCACACGATCCCCCGTGAAGGATATCCATCGCGAGGAGTTGGCAGGGCATGGGATGACACTTGCCCAACGTTGTGATTACGTGTCAAAGCAACTCAAGCTCTCACAAGTTTTGGGACAAATACAGTCCGCTTTCCAAACACATCCAACCGCGTGAATCTCTGCGGGTGCAGTTACCGCGTTGCACAAATCACCCACGTCACCAAGATCACCCATCACCGGACCGATAACACGTAATCGGCGTTCTTCGGACCAAGGCACAGATAAACTGTGCTTTTTGTGCAACAAATCTGGTCACATGTCTCGGGAATGCCCGAACACCGATGCGCGAAAGCGTATTGGAAGCCCAAGGGGCTCTACCTCCTCACGGGGATTGGGTTCCTCGGCGTTTTCACGTCAATCGGGAGTTTCTCGGTCTTCGGAGAACCGCTTTGGCGGTAGTAGGCCCAAGTCACCATCGCGTGATGGTCAGGAAACCCGTCCTTCTCGCGGTAGGTCACCTGGCCCATCCACCCGGAAACGGCATTTTAATCGCGAGTCTTCACGATCTCGTTCGAGAAGTGGATTATCCTCTTCACGCGAGTCACCGGGGAAACCCAGGTACACCGGTCATGGTCGACGGGAAACCCGTTCACCACGACGGTTTGACGGAAGAACACAATACCGTTCCCCCCATTATGCGGAATCCCGCCGCGAATCCCGTCGTTCTCTTTGCGGTTCCAAGGGCCACCACCCATCCAAATGTCCCAGATCTCGTTCCGCCCGGCCCGGCTACTGATATCGCGGTAAGCGCCGTGAGGACCGTGGTAACTCCTCCAACCGGCAAAAAGTCAGTTTCAATATATCTTGTTTGGAGGAGGACACCCCGGCTTCGGGCAGGGAGGGGGATGAGACCTCGGACAGGGAATTTAAGGAGGCCCGAATGGCGGTGCGCTCATTGAATTCCATTTATTCCGCCAAAAAGTCCGTTGCCGGCTATGTGGCCGGTTCGGACTGGAGTAGGGTAGCCCGAGGTCAGAGGGCACGGACCTCTGGGCTGATGAACAGATGGAGGTAAGACCTGATCAACCTTGCCCCCCCTGCCCATGCGCCTTCACGGTCGTTACCCGGAATTATTTCGGGTCACCTGCCCCCCACTCCACATTTCCGCTCGGAATGCTGAGCAAAGTAGTAAAGGGTTCATGTGAAAGTTGCCATGCAAACGTATTTTCGCCAGACCCTTCACTTTGCGTACCACCAATGGAATTACTCGTCCAAGCGGAATTCCGCATTCAAAATTTCTCCATCAAAGTTTAAATTTTAATTGAGACTGGTTGTCGCATTGCACTGCTCTTTCGGATCGGGTTGATACCGACCCCTCTCTTGGTAAGCGCCAAGAAACAGACCAAAATTACAACCGCGGATAACACCCCCACGTGCGGTGATTTAGGATGTGTATTCGAGATACTCTTGCCCATCATTCCTAATCATCACTCACACACCCCACAATTACAACATATCACCAATATTTGGGGTTACGAGTCCGGAATACACGGGTCTGACGTAATTTTGGGGTACCCATTTTTACGCCAGTACCGATTGGTTCTGGACTGCCACACCCACGGTTTGCGCACAGCACCCACCACTTCAGTGCCACCCAAACCACCATCACCGTTGGCGTCCACCAGGACAATCACCACTTTTCCAACACCGTTACCCACAATGGCAACACTGTTACCCACCACACCAACCACCGTTTTCAACGCCCTGGGTACGGAGAAACCCTCCCCCCTACCCAATGACACATCTACCTGCGTTCCACATGAGTTAGGGCAAGCGAGTAGCGGTACCTCCGCCGTCCCACCGGGTGACAAGACGAAAGCCCCATGGCATGCAGTGATCACGGTGTCGAGTAGTCGCCTAGCAACACCACAACTCCGTTTCCCACCAGTTGTGCCGAAACCAGGCACACCTGTACAAGACTCACCGGCTAATGCCACCGACACCCACTTCCACGCACACCCGCCACACCACCACACTTCCTTCCAATGTGTGCACTGCGGGATAATTTCCACCCAATCGGATTTCGCTTGTGGATGTTTCATTCAAAATCCAAAACTAATCGCAATTCCGAAAACGGAATCCACACTAGATGATACACTTGGTTGTAGCCAGCAATGCGCAGAGATACACCGATTACCCCAACAACGCGGATTAGCCCCGTTTTTTTGGAAACGCGAAAAGCATCATGCCTAATTACAATCACAATCACACTTGGTATGAATTTGATGCGGAATTGGGAAAACCCCAGCCCGTCCAAACTACCTTGGGATTAACCCCTGAGGTAGTGGAAGAGAGCCCGCATGTTTGTGGATTCATTCATTGTGTTTCTTCACTCCAACCAGGAAATCGGGTGCATGAATACGCGAGACGCGTATGGAATGCTTACAATTTTCGCCAATATCGCATTCTGGAACGATGGTTTTCCAAAATCGCGAAATCGGCTGATTCTTTTGACTTGGCATTGGAAATTGATCCCTCTTCATCCAGTGCACGTGCCCGCTTGCCACGGCATTGGTCACAACACCCAAACGCATTTGATAAACTTTGGGGTGATACGGTGTTATGGACGCACCCCCCTCCAAGAACTTATCGAATGCGCGGTTGAGAAAATTCTGCGGGATGAAGCCCGTGGAGTTATTCTCATACCCATCATTCCGGCGTATGTGGGTTTTTATTGACGGGATTTACCCACTAATGTACCGATTTTTGAAGATTTTTGTTGTAAAACATTACCACCTTTACAAGAAATCATTTTTCGGGCATGTTTCTTCGATGCATTCGGAATGTCCGAATTCGCGGTGCCGAGGAAGCTCGGTAGCCCCAGGGATGGAACCCTGGCGGTTTCCGCGGTCATCGAAAGTGCAGATCAGCATCCTAAATGAGCCGAATTCTGTTCGCGGATCACCCGCGAATTTTACGGTGTGCTGTAAAATCCAGTTTACGCGTGCGACATCGACCCCGCGATACGTGGTCCGTTCGGTGTTTGTAAGATCGAGCTTAAGGAAGGAGATAAACGAATGCACCGTAAATTTTTTCGTTGTGCGGCAGAACGCGAGAAAGCTCTCAATGAAATTACTGAGAAGCTTATTCGGCGCAAGTGGATTACCATCGAAAAGTGAATGGACATCCCAGACGTTTGTTGTTCCTAAACCCCCAGACCCCTTAGGTCAAAAGAAATGGAGACTGGTGCTGGATTACCGGTACCTGAACTCCCAGACCAAGGACGATCCCTTCCCGCTCCCCCTGATCGAGGATTCAATCACTAAACAAGTAAAAAACCGATTTTGGTCAACTTACGATCTGGAGGACGGTTTTCGTCAAATACACTTGCACCCTGACTCCCAACCATACAGGACATTCGTGACATCCAAGGGTGTGTACCAATGGAGGGTACTCCCCATGGGTGGTAAGAATGGCCCAGACATGTTTCAATGGGTTTCCAATGGGTTCTACGCGATTTACCGTTTGTCATTGTGTGATGATGTGCTGGTGGGAACACCACCACCATCCGCCAAAACGAGCGAGGATATCCTCGACACACACTTTCACCATGTTTTCGCGGTATTAACCTCTTTTCAAAAATGTGCTTTTCGTGAAAGGCGCGGAAATGCATTTGTTTCGCGAGCTTATGAAATTTTGCGGCCACATCCTCATCAATGGACAGCGGAAAGCCGCTCCGAGTAAACTCGAAGCCATTAAGAAGTGGACCCCTGAGGTAATCAAAACGATTACTCACCTCAAAGTATTTTTGGGATTAGCCCAATTCTACGCGATATTTTGAGGGATTTCGCGAAAATCGCGGTGCCCCTCACCAATCAGCTCAAAAACCGGGCTGTTGACAACACCAAAGTCATTTGGGATGACGAAATGCGCGAGGCCCTTGATAAAATTAAGGTTTTGATTTTGGAGAATGTTGTCATCGAAATCGCGGACCCGTACAAAACCATATGTGCTGGAAGTCGACAGCAGCGATTACGCTGTTGGCGGAGTTAGCCAGCAAAACGCGTTGAATGAACTCTGACCTGTGGCTTTCTTCAGCAGAAAGCTACATGGCGACGACGGTAAAGGTCAAGTCAAGTGGAGTATACGCGAGAAGGAAACCTATGCAATCGTGCTTATACTCCAGAAATTTCGAAGCTGGGCCGCCAGCAGCCTCGTCCAGATCCTCGTCAAGACCGATCGTGAGAGTGTCCAACACTGGTACACGGAGGATTTGAACAAGGCCATGTCATCGGTCGGAAGGCGATGCAGATGGCATGAGTTCTTGAGCCAGTTCAACCTTGTGGTTATTTATACCCCTGGTCACACACAGAAAGTAAGTGGATCCGCTCAGCCGGGCCCCTTGGTATTACCCTGGGAACCCGGATGAAGGAGACGCCACTTTTCATGGAAGTCAGGAAGCTGACGAGTACGCACGTCGAAACCACGCTGCGGGCTCAATGTACCCATCGGAAATGTGCTGTGAAAAGTGGGTTTGTGGTGTGGGCAATTGCAAAGGTGGTACAATTCGCGTTTTCGCGGGCGGTTGTACCATATTTGCGGGGCATGTAGGGATCCCTACTCCAGAAACGGTAATTTGAGAACGCTATTCCGGGACATTTGGAATACCAACCGCAGCGCTTACCGCGGTGGGTGGTGGCACAACCGGTACCGGAGCGGACATTTTATCCAAACTCGCGGACAAGTCATGCACCGTTTCTTCCAAATGTTCCACCAACTGGAGTTGGCCGCAAATACGGTCAACCTCAGTCTCCAAATGCCGGATGCGTTTGCGGTAACGGGAAAAATCTTCCAAGTGTGGCAACTTTTCAGAAACCAAGTGTAGGTCTTGGACAAGCTTTCCTTGGGATTCGTCCACATTCCGGAGTTGACCAGCAATTGCTTTTACAGCATTTGAGAGAATTTTCAGTTGTTGGGTTGACTTGGTTGTGGTTTCCACGGTGGTGCGCAAATTATCCGCGGTTGGCTTTCCCAACAACGCAGAAATTCGTCCATCCAACCGTGAAGCCTCATCTTGCATGGATCGGGCATTCCGATTCACAGATTCCTCAAGTTGAATAAAACTCGTGCAAAATGCTTGCAAGGTTTCCTTGTTGTCACCAAGCATTTTGGCGTTAAAAGCGCTAAATTCCGGTGACTCGGATATCCGAGCACGCGAAATATTGGGAAGTGAGCGAACGTACGCTAATGTGGTGGACAACAATGTACAACGGGTTTCCAATTCCCCAATATAGGCTTGAATACCACTAATGTCGGGAATTCGCTTGGAATGTACGGAAACATGCCCTTGCAAGCCGACAACGGTGGCATTAATACTGCCAATTTTTCGTTTTCAATTGTTGTTGTGCGAAATCCAACCGTTGTGTGCAGTCCGCGATTTTCGCGTTCAAGGAGGTTCATCCATCCTGATTTGAAGCACAATGGCAGGATTTCTGCTCCAAGTGTAAGACGTGTTCCTCCAAAAGCTTAATTTGCGTACGGGGAACAAAATTTTCTTGCACTTTCGCCGGAAAGTTCTTCAAATGCTCGATTTCCGAGCATAAATGCAAGATACGTTGTTGGGCTTCTTGGAAATAAGTGGTCAGTGCGGCAAAATCCTTAACCGCGACAAGGTTACCAATTTCCGGCGTTTTGGGGGTCGCATTTTGTGCGTGTAACTGCTGCTGCAGTTGCAAGAGCATTGTTGAACAGGACTCCGCTTTGGCAAAAAGATGGCTCATACCGACTTGCACATGCAGAAACTTGGAATCATTCCGCGTTTCCGCTTCATGCAGTGTTTCACTAACTTGTTGGAAACTTTGTAGAAGTTGGATGCAAAAAATACTATCAAGGCTTTCTCGAAAATGCTTAAGGTCTTTCCCGCATTCTTGAAATTGTGTTGGCAATATTTGCCGATCTCCTGCAAATAATTGCAGCAATATTCCAGTTTGGTGTTGAAAACCCTTTGATTGTCCTCATCAAACTGAAAAAAATCTTGTTGAGCATGGTTGCGCATTCCGCAACGCATTGGTGGACATGCAAAATTTGCTTACTAAGCGGATGATCCGCTGGAAGTTGACCGAGAATTCGGAAAACATCACCTGGGGTGAGGTTATCCCTCAAATCATCACCATAGTGCTCCGCAACGGAAACGGCAACAGAGATTTCCGGCACCACCAGACGCATATCTGGATTCCATGACAATGCAGGCAAAAGCGCAGTTTCCGCGGGTAATCCCGGTAATGCGCGAAATGGTGTGAGGGGTGATAATTGGGGGGGGGGTTTGGAAAAAA
>CAAHFI011554581.1:0-10842 GCA_900893395.1 Euglena gracilis
CCGAATCCACCGACCAGTGGCACAGCCTTCTGAATTTGTCAGAGTTCGTGGGAGGGGAGCTATGTACAGATGGGCGAGGCCCATGGGCAGCATAGGTATAAGCGGTGGCGGAAGAGGGGAGAGGAGAACGGTCGAGGGTGAGGGGGACTGCGTGTGCTCGAGGTGGTCGGGCGGGTGCCCGGCTGCCGGGTTGGTGAGCTGCTCCGAGGGCGCCCCGTTTGTGCTGGCGCTCTCTCGGTGGCGCTCCTTCTGTGGCGGGTGCGTGCGGTTGGGTGGCCTTGTGGGCCACCATTCGGCGTCTGTGGCGTTTGTGTTCCCTTGCTGTTGTTGTTGTAGTTGTTGTTGTTTGTTTAACGGAGCAGGTGCTTGGGCTGCAGGAGGTGGAAGACCTCTCGTAGCAGGGCGATGGCCACGTTCTGATAAATCTCTGCCTCCTTGATTTCTCGTTCGGCGCCCTGTTGCCAGGACGAGGCGCGTTTGGCCACTCGGCCTAGCGTCTTGGCTGTTTCGGGGCCCATGCCACCCCATGTCCCCAGGGCGAACGGCGTGAAGCCCCACCCTGCTTGCTGGCAGGGGATGGTGTACTTCTGCTTCTTGGCCTCCTCCCTTCTCTTTAGGAAGGACCTCCAGCGCTCGCGGGTGGCATTCTGTTCTGTGGTCTGCCATCCGTGGCAGACGGTGACGTCCAGTGCCGTTGGCTTTCCCTCAGACCAGCAGTCAAGTAGGAGGTCCGCCGGGCGGAGGTGACTGTCGCGGGCCGTCGGCAGGGAAACTTCCTTCTGTACCCGCTGTCCGCTGTTGGACAAGGTTTGAAATAGCGCGTCCTGTACAGCGTTGTGGCGGGTTGCGAAGTTGTTCCTCCGGCAGCAGAGGAGGTGGTCGCCCTCCTTGTCCAGGGGTTGGCCGCAGCCTGTGCACGGCTGGCTGATATCCGTCAGCACCGGGAGGCCCAACCACCATTTTAGACCCAGGGTATAGTCTTCGCTGGAGAAGGTGGTATGAGAGTTGTTCGAGGGGAGGCCGCCATCCAGCCGTGTCCGAAACCCGTGGCCTGTTCCAGCAGGCGGTTCTGGTCCCGGGGCCGAGCCTGGTCCACTAGGTCGTCCATTGCCTTCTTGCCCAGCTCGTGATTCCACCACTTCTGCTTCCGCGGCTCCTGGTCCGCGGACGCGATTCGCTGTGGGTTGTTAAGGAAGGTGGTCACGGTGGCATGGTTGGCACCCAGCCTGCCCCTGAGGTCGTCCAAAACGGGTGTGACCAAGGTAAGCTGCGGGCTGACTGCGTAGTCGGGCACTCCCACCCGCCGGGCCCCGTCTGAATAGAAATCTGCGAGGCAGGAAATCCTTGCCGCGGGTTGGGTGTATGACGGTATGCGAGGCCGCAGCCGCCACTTGACAGGGGCAGCGAGGCCTGTGTCCGCTGTTGCGAGTTTAGCGCCGTGCCCAGTATGTCCTCGAAGGCGTTCATGATTGCCTCCGAGCAGCTGCTTACTTGGTCTTGGCTGCCATAGGAGTTGGACGCACGCAGAAGATGGTTCACCTTGCAGCCGTCCAGGCAGCTCCGTAGCAGATGATGCGCTACCTGGGCGTCGGTCAGGGAAGTTATTGTGGATGCGGCCTTCTCAATTTTGGCGGCAGCGTCTTCCCACGCTGTCTTGGTGGTGTCTGAAGATGCCGGTGGTCAACTGGGATGCCGAGGACAGTAATGCCCTCCCCTGGTGTCCAAGGGACAAGTTGTAATTTGTCGCGGCTGGGTGTGCTTTTTGCTCCCGGGCCCCACGGACGCATTTTCGCAGGTTCAGGCCGAGACCTACACGGTGGGACTCTTGCAGCAGGAAACGTAGGCAGTGCTCAATCCTGTCCGGGGTCCCGACCAAAAGGCCATCGTCCAGGTACCAGCTGTTCCACAGTAGCTGGCCGTCCCTGGTAATCTGCTCCAGTAGGGGCTGTAGTGCCAGGGCGAACCCAATGGGGCCCAGAGGACAGCCTTGGTGTGTCCCCCGTTGTGAGAGGATGGACCGGCCGCCGCAGAAAGGGGTACGGGTGCTGTAGGCAAACCTCAGGAAATTGAACAGGCTGGGGGTCCGTGTCTCTGCTTCCGTGAGGATTGCCCCGCGGTCCACTGTGTTGAACGCGTTGGAGTAGTCCACCTGGAGAGATACCCAGGGCGATGTGTCCCCTAGCCGATTGACGAGGTGTTGCATGCCCAGGGCGACGGCTTCAGCCGCATTTCGTACCCCTACCCCACCTGTGTGGGGCGAGGGTTGCGACCTCCGACCGTGCATTTGGTGTCTGGAGCAGCGCCTTCCCCACCAGGCGTCGAATGGTCTCCCCCACCGCTACGGTCGCACCCCGTTGTCCTTCTTGCGGAGGGGTGTCAGGTTTGCGCAGCACCAGGCCGCAGCGTGGTGCGGTGGCAGTTGACCGTGAACCCAGACGTGGGTCAGTCGTGCAAGGGCTGTGATCAGCTTCGCCCCCGGCCCGGTCTGCGCAGGCAGTCTTGGAGGTGGCTGGGCCGCAGGCCTGATGGTCCTGGTGCGGATCCCCGTGGGAAGCGGCGGATGGCCTCCTTCAGTCTGTCCTCCCATTCAGGGCTGTAGTTCTCTGGGAAAGGCCGCACGTGCCGTGGGAGGCGGTTGGTGTCGACATGTCTGCCAGCCGGATGCAGCTTCTCCAGGGCGGCCCAGACTTCCGGGTCGTCTGGCTGGTGAGCGCCCTCGAGAGCAGTACCTGGACCGCCTTTGCAGACGCCCCTTCGCCCGTGAGGGTGCGAACACGTCTCGTCATAGCCTCACTGAGGGCAGACGGCTGTGTTCTAGAGCGTTTCTCTGCCCTGGTCTCCACGATGGAGTGTCGTGTCTGTGTGTCCTTCATTGCCTCTGACAGGAGGCTGGCGTAATCCCCCTCGCGGAAAAGTCTGGTGCGTCTCAGCAGGATGGACTCCAGCTCAGCAGCCGGGGTGGTGTGCTTGTTGAAGCCGGTCGTAGGACGAGCTTTGGAAGGAGAGTACCCCGAACAATGCTGCGTCTGAGGGTGCGTGGGCATAGGTACTGATGGCATCTGCCATGGTGTCAAAGACAGGTTGTTGGCAGGCCGAAGGTAAGTGAAGGAGGGTCGGGATTCTTTGCTGTAGGATGTGGGTGATGTCGCAAGGGGGGGTGCCCACGACGAGGTGTGCGCGGACTGCCCCTGGAGATTGGACTCCTGCCCGGCGCTGTCGATGACCACTGCGGCGTCGCGTTCCGGGTGTGCAAGGTCTAGCAACAGGAGGTCCTGGTCCCGGACAGCTGCCATCGGGTGCGGCGCGGGGTGACGCAGGTGCTGGGCGCTTGGCTGGTCCGGGATTCTCCTCTACGTCCCACAGGTGAGGAGGCTGCCCCGTCCGTCACGTCTGCCCTAGCAGGGGGCTGTGGGGCGCATCCCACTTGTAATCTGAAAGGCGGGCGGGCCCGATGCGGCGCGTGGGAGGGGGCCGAATCAGCCGGATGAGGGTGTGGCAGTCCCAAGGCCAGTGACTTTGGCCACAGTGCGGGCACTGTTCTGGTGGCGGTAAGCGAATGTCCCAAAGATACCCTTTTTGCAACAGAAGAGGCGTGAGGCGAATGGAATGAGTCGGAAGGATCCTTTGGCAGTCGAGGGCGACCCATGCCTCGGGGGCGGCAGATCCGTGGCCCTGATGTGCGGGATTTTGGTGGCGTGACCGCTGATACGGTGGCGTCATCCGACACGTCGGTCGGGCGGATGTGCAGCAGGGGCTTTGTGTGTATCCACATGGCCCATGTGGACCACGGTGGCGGTTACAAAAGCAGATTCCCTGGGAACGATACAATGGGGTTCGGGTAGGTAAGCGGAAAGAGGTTTCCGCAGAGGTTTCCGGGGTGTACGGATTCAAAACTCACGGAGGGCAGAACAGCTTCACCCAGACCGTGCCCCTGGCCAGGGTAGCGTTTCTTTTGGCCCTCGCCACAAGAGGAACCCCCTTGTGACTTCCTGTGCCGCCACAGGTCGCGGGTGTGCATACTGCTGGTAGTGTACATGACAACGTACGGAATCTGTTGGTGGTTAGTGGTTAGCCGAAAGTGGGCAAAGCCCACTTTGGATATATAGTGCGGGGGGGGGGGTTTGGTAGGTGCCTGCCTGGCGGGGCGTGTTTGTGTCGTATTGCCTTGGTTGTTGGTGCGATTTGTCTTTTTGGTCTTATGGTGCCGTAGGAGCCTCTTCCTTGTGATTTTGGTGTTTTGGTGTGCTTGGGTGCTTGGGGTTTCCTGGTGGCCTCCTGTTTGCGCAGCTTTTGGTGGCTTCTGGTTATCCTTTTTAACGAACAGCATGCTTTACGCTGAGTAGTTGCCAGATTTGGCGAGTCAGTGCGACTGCAATGGCTTGATAGCATTCCGACTGTTTCAAGTCCCTGATTTCACCTTCCTGCCATGCAGTGGCTCTTTTAATGATGCGGCCAAGCAGGCGGGCGGCCTCTGGGCCCAGGCCTCCCCACGTGCCCATTGCCAAGGTTGTGAAGGACCAACCGGCGTTTTGACAGGTGACGTCATATTTGGAGTGCTTGGCCGTTTCTTTGCGTCGTAAAAAGGACCTCCATCGTTCCCGTGAGGTGTTCTGTTCTTGGACTTGCCAACCATGGCAGATTGTGATGTCCAGGGCTGTGGGTTTGCCATCCTGCCAACACGATAGTAGGAGATCAGCGGGGCGCAGGTTGGCATCTGGAGCATTGGGGATCGTGACTTCCTTTTGGACACCTTGGCCTGTGGAGGACAAAAGAGTAAAAATTGCATCCTGAACGGCCGTGTGTCTGGCGGTGAAGTTGTTCGAGGGCAGCAGATGAGGTGGTCCCCTTCCCTGTCCAGTGGTGCTGAGCAGCCTTGGCATTTCTGTGTTTCATCGTCAATAATGGGCAGCCCAAGCCACCATTTGAGCCCAAGACAGTACTCATCACTTGAGAAAACTGTGTGTAGGCCGGTGAGGGGGGAGAGGCCATCCAACCATGGCCAATTCCTGAGGACTGTTCCAGAAGGCGGGCTTGGTCCCGTGGCCTGCACTGATTAATCAAGTTGTCCATTGTGGTTTTGCCTATTTCTTTGGACCACCATTTTTGGGACTGCTCATCTTTTCCTGCGGTCTGAGTTGTTGCCAGGTTTCCAAGCAGTCTCGGGGCTGTCGGGTGGTTGGGTAGGGCAGCACACAGTTCTCTCAGTGGTGGCTCAATGAGATCTGCCACGGGACTTCCTGCATACTGGGGCAGACCAATTTTCCGGTGCCCTTCAGTGTAGAAACCACAAAGTGCTGCTGTGCGGGCCGCTGCTTGGTTGTGTGAGGGGACGCGCAGCCCGCATCCTCCTTTAGAGAGTGGAAGTGCTGCTTGCAATCTCTGTGTCGTGTTCAGTGCGACTCCCACCACGTCCTCAAAGGCTTGTAAGATGACTTCGGAGGACCGATTGACTGCCTCCTGGCAGAGGTAGCTGTTGGAGCCGCGAAGCAGGTGGTTGACTTTGCATCCGTCAAGACATGAGCGTAGGAGGTGATGAGAGATTTGGGCATCCGTCATTCTGGTAACAATGTCTGCCGCGTGTTCGATTTTTTCTGTGGCGCAGTCCCATGCTTCTGCTGTCTTGTGGTGGCTTGTGGGGAAGTCCACGGGTATCCCCAATACCGTGATCCCTGTATCTTTCTCCCACGGAATCAGGGTCATTTCTGGTGCAGAAGTGATTGAATTGCCGGCCGGCCCCCAGACCACACACTTCCGGAGGTTCAATTGTAACCCGCAGCGTGTGGCCTCACCCTGGAGGAAGGAGATGACTTTCTGCAGTTTGTCAGGCTGTCCACCATGATACCATCATCCAGGTACCAGGAACTCCACAGTAATTCTGCGTTGTTTGTATGGTTTCGGCCAGGGGTTGCAGGCCGATGCAGAAGCCGACGGGCCCCAGTGGGCATCCCTGGTGTGTGCCGCAGCGGGACCAGAGGACTTTGCCAGCGCAGAAAAGGGGGCGGGGTTCTTGTATGCGAAGTTGAGATAATTGAAGAGGCAGGGTGTCCTGGTAAGTTGCCTCCAACAGAAGGTGTGACCTGTCCATGCAATTGAAGGCATTGGAGAAATCCAATTGCAGGCTTGCCCAATTTCCGGATGGGTCGAGTTTGTGCACCAGGTGTTGGAAGCCAATCGCAACTGACTCTGCAGCGTTCGTGACCCCTACCCCGACTTGTGTGGGTTGGAGCTTGCTCACCTGGTCTTTAGCCGTGCCTGTCGCCAATAGGGCTTTGCCAATTAATCTCCGTATGGTTTCGCCTACTGCCACCGGTCTGACCCCGTCATCCTTTTTCCGAAGGGTGTGAGGTTGGCACCGCACCAGAACGGGGAGTGTGCTGAGGGAGAGGTCCCCATTGACCCAGGTGTTGGTGAGCTTGGCGAGGGCTGAGATCAGGTGTGCCCCTCTACCCGGGCGCTTGATTGCGTCTTGCAGGTGAATGGGACGAAGCCCAGAGGGTCCTGGGGCTGACGTACGCGGGAATCTCAGGATGGCCTCGTGTAAGATGGGTTCCCATGTAATTGACTGTCCATCTTGGAATGGTGTGATTTTGGCGGGGAGGTTGTTCGGATCTACCGGCTTTCCGTTCGGATGGAGGGCTTCCAGTTTGTTCCAAACCTGTGGATCCTGTGGCTGGTGACAGCCTTCCGATAGTAGCAGCTGAAGTGCTTTGGCTGGGGCACCTTCCCCTGTGAGGGTTCTGACTCTCCGGAGGGTGCGGTCTGGGAGGGTTGAGGGCTCTGTTCTGGCCTTTTTCTCCGCTCTGGTTTCAATTACCCCTGCAGCGTTCGGATTTGCTAGCTTCTGTGCTGACCGGAGTTCAGTTAGCAGCGTTCCGTAATCTCCTGAACGGAACAGGTTGTTTCGCCTCAGTGCTGAAGCAAGTTCGTCTGAGGCGTGCGCTCCTCTTGCTGCTACTGTGCGTAGGACTAGTTTGGGGTAAGCCAAGACTGCAAAGAGGCCGTCATCAGTTGGGTTGCTGGTGTATGCTTCCAGGATTGCTCCCAACGTTTCTGATATGGCGGGTTGTAGCGGGGACGTGCAGAAGGGTATTAACGCGGAGTTGCAGGATGTCCTCGATAGGACAGGGTCTGGGACTGATGATTATCCACGGTCTCGTGTTGTTCTGAGGTTGCTTTCGTTGCCTGCTGTGTCTGCAATGGTTGCTGTGTCTCTGCCTTCCCAGGGGTGGGCTAGGTCGCGTAGGGTGTCAGCGTTGTGGCCTTGGTTATCTGGTGTTCTGCGGCGGGGGCCGAACTCGTGCGTTCCTGTGTTTGCTTGATTTGGGGTGTGCTGTGGTGGGATCCTGGTCTGGAGGTCCTGGGTTTTCCTCAATGTCTCCACAGGTGAGCAGAGATGCCCTGCCTTGCCCTTCAGGATTGTTGCTTTGGGGGTGTCTGGAGCGCGGCACGTTTCTTGATTTGAAACGCCGGGGTCTGTGGAGGGGTGGTGGGCTGTAGCTGTAGCAAGGATGTGCATGCGGTCACCCAGTGATCCAGGCCACATTGGGGGCAGGGGACGGGGGTGGGAATCGTGTGTCCCATAGTGAGTCTTCGAGACAGCCGAAAGTCCGGCCGGCAAAGAAGAGAAAGGACCAGGGTCCGTTGTACGTGGCCGGGCGGGACCAGGTCTCCGTGGGGGTGGTTCGTCTTCAAAGACAAAGGGTGTTGTGTCAGAGGCGTTTTGGAGGTTGGGCCTGCACAGGGTGGCTTCTTATGGTAGGGGTGGTAAGAGTTCAAAAGGGTTCGGTCGTCGAGGGGGAGGGTATGATTGATATAGAGTGCCAGGAGCGCCAGGTTGGGTGGGGGAATAGAGTAGCTCCCCTTGCCCGAAAGAGGGTTGCTTTGGGAGGAGGAAGGACTTGATGCTTAGCTTTTTAAGCTGGCCGAAGTTTGGTGGTTTTCTGGTGCTAGCAGGATGATGTGTGCCCCTTCAGTGAGGATTTTTTCCTGGACTTCGGGGAGGAGGCCGAAAGGGGGTTGGCCCAGAGTGGGGCGTGCTGTCTCCAGGAGTGGCTAAAGGCGTTGTCCTCGGATGACCAGAAATTGGAACTGTGAGTTGTGTGGTGAGGCAAAGGCATCGATGGTCGGTGGTGTTGCCAGTTGAAGCTCTGCAATGATTCTTCTGAGCCAGGTTGGGTCCAGCATCCAGTCGGAGATTGGGCCGGGGTTGGGTTCAATGTCCCATCTATATAGGAGATCCTCTCCTCTCCTGCAGGGCACTGATTTCCGTGTTCGATGAGTGGTTGCGGTAAGGTGTGATGAACCTGGCGACAGTTGATACAGCAAGTGTGCCACCAATCGCCGTTTGATCGTGTTTCCAGAAAATCCATTATCCAGTCCCAGCGTCTTTGTAGGAAGGTGGGGTTTTGAAAGATATTGCCCAGGGGTCGTCCAAGTTGACAGTCATGTGTTTCGATTCGCCAACGAGCCCAGAGGGGGAAGTTTTCCTGGCAGAGGTAGCACGTTACAAAGGGGAGCGTTGGTTGGATCTGTTGGTTGACTGACGAGCTTGGCCCTGAGGCAGCCGGCCTGGTGCGGGTCCAGCGCCAACTTTGTCCATTTAGGCAAATGTCTTCCCAGACTTCTTCGGGTTTTTCTTGGGGGCGGGACCGGCCTGCTGGGGGACCAGGGTTTTGTTCAATGTCATGCGCCTGGAGGACCAGATGTTTGGTCAGGTTGAAGGATTGAGGGGTGGCGGGTGGCGGGGGTTCCGAGTGAGGGGGGTTTGTTTGGACAGGCTGTGGGGGGTGGTGCTGAGTTCCTTCGGGTTTGGTGATTTCCGGTCGATGCATGAGCAAGCCGAAGTGGTTTTTTGGTTGGGCAGGGTGGAAAAGACGCTTTGGGAAAGTGCGGAGAGACTGCTGGAATTGGGGGTCCAGTCCTGAGGGAATCCCGGGTCAGAATTTTTTGGGTATCGGGTTTTTTAAGGCCACAGGTTGGGGTGGACAGATTTTCCGCTGGTTCAGCTGAGTCAGCTCCTGTTTTTGGGAATGGGGGGAAAGGTCACTGGGGGGAAAAGTGGGGGGAACTGGGGGGGGAAGTGAACTCCAGTTTAGTGTTGGCTGTCTCCCGAACTGTAACACAGGCTTCGACTGCAAAAGGAGGGCCAACCAACCAGCAGAGCAAACAAGACATGCGTGAAGCGCGATCCGAGTAGCTGGTCGAGGGTTGTGAATGGCGGTGCTGTTTAAAAACTGCGTCGCCAACTCCAGCTTCAGGCCATCAGGCCCTGTGCCAGGCTTGAAACCCGATGAATGTGGGGGGTTGCTGGGGGGGGGTGCCTGATGGGTGGGGGAACAGAGGGCAAGAACAGGGGGGCTTTGCAGAAATGCGTTCCCTGGGAGGGGGAGATGAAAGGGGACAGCAAGCTGTAACATCAGGAAAAACTGCACTTGGAGTGAGATGGCCGTGGGTAGGATGAAGACCACAAACTGCAACATTAGGTAAAAAGGCACTTGGAATGAGATGACAGAAAGTGGATGGTTGTCTTGGGGGGGGTACCACAAAGAAAACTTCAGAAGTCGAGCAGGTAAATCTGATGGAAAGAGGCTGATGCATGTCTGAGGAAACATTCGGTCGGCTGTTACAAGGGGGGTGCAGATCATCACTAAAAAAGGCAGATTCAGTCTCAGGCACCCACTCCAGTGGCATGGGGGGGGGAACTCGTAGGGCCGGTAGGTGTCGTCGCCAGGGGCCAGGTGAAGATGATGATGAGGGCCAGCTGCAGATGGGCCATTGCTCCCATTGTCATGTTGGGGCTGATTCCCTGAGAGGGGACACTGGTGGGAAAATCCACGTGATAGGTGAAAAAGGGCAGTGCGACACTGGCCATCATTAGGAGAGGGGGTGTTTCACAGATGATTGACAGAGGATCCATAATGGGACTGGGGGTTGAACAGCCCAGACAAATGCAAAGCAACAGACTGGTGGGAACAGGGACAGTTGATGGTGATGATGATGGGTGTGCATGCCTGAATGCAACCAAAACCAAGCCATACAAATGCATGGCCCAGTCAAACAGACAGCCCAAACAGATGCATGACAACAACATGGTGGGGACAGGGACATTGATGGGTATGCATGCTGAGTGCAACCAAACCCAAGGACACAGGGCAAAGGAATGGAGCAGGTTCCCAGGTGTGGGGGTGTTGTCCCCAGGCAGACAGACTGAGTACTTCTGCAGGGCCACCCAATAGGGGCTGGGCAGGTGGAACAGGAGGTCCTGAGACCAGATAGATAAGAATGGGTGCTGATAATAAACCCAGATCAGGATGTCCTGCTGACCACTGGTTGAACTTGCACACTGATGACCCTGGTCAGTCAGAGAATGCCCCCTGCACAGTGGATTAGACCAAATGATTGCATGGGGGGAGTGTGGGTTGGTGGGTGGTGGTTTCCTGGTTTGGTGGGTTGATGGCAAGGGCCTAGGGGTATTCTTGGGGAAAAGACTGGGTGACTGGGAGGGGAAGATGGATCAGTGGTACACAGGGGAAGTGGAACTGAGAAAATGGGACACACGGTTGGAAGTTGGAGGGGGGTGGGGGGAGGGGGTGCTGTAGGGGGTGAAGCAGTTGGTAAAAGCCCTGTATTCAGCTGGGAGGAAACGGCACACAGAAGAATGGGAGAAATGAAAGGAAAAGTTGCAGGGGCAAGTCATAAAACAGCCGCCTGGACTGGAGCAGTCACTGGTTGGCCAGCAAGCCCCACATGGGGTTGGCCTGGGCCCCATCCAGGCGGCTGCCCCGGCCCTCCAGCAGGAGGTCCAGGAGGCGCCTCTTCATGCTCTCCTCGGGTTCTCTCTGT
>CAAHFI011558265.1:0-12111 GCA_900893395.1 Euglena gracilis
AATCCGCTATCGCGGTTTGAATGCCGGTAACATCCGGGATCCTACCAGCTACTTCCGCATAGCGGGTATGCAACTTGGCCAATGAGGCTTCAATGTTACCAACATGCTGTTGTAACTGTTTGTGCAAATCGGACACGGCGGCCTTGAGTCCTCTAATATCCGGTGTTGGTGCACGGGTTGCCGCATTGCGGTTCTGCAAAACCGCGATTGCGGTCCGATTTCCATTGTGTGGTTTTGCCACTGTTGTTGCAAATTAAATTGTCAATCCTACTCGCGATATTCGCGATTTGGGTTTGAAAACTCGCAATTTCAGCTGTAATTTCGCCACAATGGCAAGATTTCAGCTCCAATCGGGAACGTTTTTCCTCCAAATGTTGCACATACGTGCGGGGGGCAAAAATTTCATTGGATTGGGCAGAAAAATGGGCAAAATTCGCGGAATCGCCACACAAATGGTAAATGCGCTGTTGCGCTTCTTGAAATGCGGTTGCAAGTGTGGAGAATTGCTCCAATGTGATAAATTGTCCCAAATCGAGATTTTCGATGGGGGATTCATGCAACTTTTCCTGCAATTGTGGAAAAATTGCCGTAATTGCCTCCAATTGCCGGGACAAAGCTTGCAAACTATGTTGCGTGTTGGAGGAAATCGCATCATTGCGGGGTTGTGTTTCACACATGGCTTCACTCAGTTTTTGGAAGTGTTGTGGCAAATGTGCCTGCAAGTGTGTGTCCAAACCTTGACGCAAAGTTGCTAGGTCCACATTGGTGGATTGAAAATTTGTTTGGCAATATTCACCTACATCACGCACATAACTCCAAAGGTAATTCAGCTTGTGTTCTACAACCTTTTGGTTGTTTTCCTCAATATCAAAAACCTTGTTAAGTGTCATAGCGCAATCCGCTACGCATGTGTGGACATGAGAGATTTGCCGCGTTAGCGGATGGTCCACTGGAAGATTTTCGACTATGCGCTGAATCATGTTAGTGGGATGAGGGGAAATATTTTCCAACTCTTCCGCATCACTGCTCATAGACTCTGTGGGAGTGGTATAAGCGGGAACTGTCAAACACATCTCTGGGTGCCATGGCAATGCCGGAAAAGAACCTATATCGGGTGGTGCGGGCAATTGTACAATCGGACTTGTGGGGGGAAGCATAGGGGGGGGGGCTGAAAGAAACATGGTGTTTCTAACCCACCCTCAACAAAAAGTTGCCATGGCGTATCCGCCTCAGAGTCAAATGTGCCTATCGGCACCAGTGCGAGATCTTGCCCGGGGGAATGGGTGTTAGCCGATCGGCTTTCCAACAAAAGCGGTTGTGCCTGTTGGGCATGGGGTTGCTCTATAGAGCTTGACACCAAAAGCGATTGTGCCTGTTGGGCATGGGGTTGCTCTATAGAGCTTGACACCGATAGGTGTGGGGGTGCCCATCGGGTGGGGGGAGGATTACTCGACACAGACACCGATAGGTGTGAAACATGCGGGGAAGGAGGATTAAGTGTACGTCCAAAGCTTTCCCTTTTCGTCTTTTTGGGACTTTCTGAAAAAGCCTATCCAGCACTTTTTTCCAGTCCTTTAAAAGGGTCACTGTGCAGAAAAATTTGACTTAAATGACGTTTATTTTCACTTCCCAGTGTGTCAGGCTCTAAGGCCGTATTTAAGACATCAAGTGGGGGAACAAACCTGGGAGGTCCAGGCAGGCCCCTTTGGCCTGAACATCATGCCCCAACTTTTCATGGGGGTCATGAAAAATTTCGAAAGACTGTGGAGAGGGGCATCCGGGTATTTATATTCCTGGACTACATTTTATTGCTGGCCCCGACCCAAAATATTTTTAAAAAATCATCTCAAAACAGTGGTCAGAGATTTACTGAAATCAGGGTTCAAACCCAGTGTCAACGAATCATCTCTGCAATCCACCCAATTTGTAAATCATCTTGGGTTTCAACTGAACTTTCAAGAAGCAAAATTGCAGAATCCCCCGCCAAAAAAATCAAGACAATAAAAATGGAGCTGGGACAATTTTTCAAAAATATTTCATGTCCAAAAGGCAACTGCCTGCAACTTTGTGCCAGATAAGGTGCAATATTATGGCCCTGCCCTTTTTTAGGGCTTTTACAGATGCCCTGACAAAAATTATGGTTTTAAGCTCTGCAGCCCCCTGAGACTCAAAAAACCCCATTTCCAAGGAGATAAAAACACAGCTAGGGAAATGAAAACTCTGCTGGACACCTGGGTGGGAGGACCCTTCCACCAGAGTGCAAAAATAGAGTCGCATTCAGACATCAGCACACATGCCTGGGGGGGGGTTGAACACCCATACTGGACAAATCGTGCAGGAATGTTGGAGGAGATTTTCCACTCCCCACACAAATGTGAAAGGGTTAAGTGCAGCAATAAGCACTGTAAAAAGTTTGAGCAAGCCAGGAGAAACAGTGTCCCTTTCAGTAGACAACCAGGTAATCTTTTATTACGGGACAAAGGCGGGTAAGGGGCAGAAAAGACCCCCATCCATTCCATGTTAAGACCATTTTTCAAGTGGTGACAAAAAAAAACATCAATCTCCAAGCAAAATGGGTCACCTGAAAAGACTGCCTTGCAGACCCCATAATCAAGTTGAAAAATGACAGGGGGGATTACTCCCTGGACCCCTAGCTCTTCGTATGCCTAAAACAGCAGTTCAAAGGGTTTTTAAGCCTGGAAACAGATTCATTTGCCTCCCCAGGCAATAAAAAATTTCCACGATTTGTAGCCAGGCGGCCCTGCTGGGAAGCGTCGGGTTTGACGCATTGTGATTTCCATGTCCGCAGGATTGTATGCCAACCCCCCCGGTCAATAATTCAAGAATTTCTGCCTAGGCTGAAACTGTTCCCACAGAACCAAAGTTTTGATGGTCACCCCTCATTGGAATTCAGCCACATGGGGGCCTGAATTAATAAAGATGAATGTTCCAGGGACCGCCTGCCTGAAAATTACCCCCTACAAGGGCATGTTCACCAATTGCGTGGGTGAAAAAATGCCACCCCCTGGTGTCACCTTCTTTGCATCATTTGATCAGGCACATTTTGTAGAGGAAACAAGTACAGAAATCAAACCATTGAATTCTTCCTGGGGAGAACCCCCGGTTTAAAGCGCAATCAAATTTATTGGGTGTTTTTGGAGAAAATGGGGGTACCCCCCATTTTCCACTCAATCCACCACGGACCAGGTGGCTGATGCTTCAATCCAATTATTCCAATTTTCCAAGGCCCAGGCCCGTAATGCATACATTGCTATGCTTTTCATCCCAGGGTTTGGTGGGTTGAGATTCCATTCCCTTTTGTCACCGTACTGAAAACTTTGGAACAAAAATTTGAAAAGTATGGGGCATTCTGGGATCCTCCTTCCAATCCTCCTGGGGCCGGGACAAGCTCACTTTCCCGCTGAGATTTGTACACTACGCACACATGTCATTTTTTTGCTCTCGAGTCCTCTTTTCATACAGATCTTCTCATTTGGAACAAGTCAAACGTACAACAACTAACTGTATTGGGCAGGGAGCCCTCCATTAAAATTGGGTGTAAAGCTCAGAAGTTCCACAAGTTGGAGAGGGGTTGTGTCCATACCCAAGTGTCTCCAAATCGTCCCTTTCATTTAATGAAGTTATATGTGGCTGCCACACGTTTATTCGTCAGGCCTGGTGTCCCCTTTGAATGGAATGGACACCGAGGGCGGAGCACAAACACCAAGTGAGGTCATGCCTGGTTTTCCAGCCTTTTGAAAGTGAATGTTCTTCGGAAGGTTTTGCTTTGACACTTTAGTTCTGTGATTTTGCCGGAGTTGGCTGGCTGGCTCGTCTCCCCGGCGTGGACTCCTGGGGGGTGACCCTTTCCTGGAGCCCCCCCCCGAAGACAGATGTCTTTTCAGGAAGGGTCTGGTTGGCTCACTTGGTGTTTGTGCTCCGCCATCTGTGTCCCTTCCTCCCCTGTCGGTATGCCTCGGGGGATTGCGAGACACCTCGGTCTCCGCACCGCCCCCAAGTGAGGTCAACTGTTCACCCCCCCGGAGGGGGCTCCACCGCAAGATTTGAATATCAAGGCATGCGCCAGATATACCTGGACACCCAATATCCGATAGTGTGAACAAAAGGCTTACAGTTTTCCACTGACCAACTTCAAAACCAATTCTGAACACAAACCCAATTTTTCACCCCTGCCCCCTAGGTGGAATGGGGGCCCAAAATACGGGAATCAAATCCAAATTATTCAAAGGCACTTTTTGTTAAATATGCAATGTTGTCTGCCTTAACACTACTGAAAGTGGTTAGGAGAGTCAAAAACAAAGGCTCCCCTGGGGGGGGGTCCTTTGTGACGGCCAGGTACTCTTTCAAAAGGTGAAAGGAGGAGATTTGTAGGATTTCTGACAAAGAAATATTCTCTCCCACTTAGCCATTTTTTGCCCCTTTAGCCTATTTTTTACACAAGTTGTTGAGACAAGGAAACTTGCGCAAAGTTTCATTTTTGATGAATATGGAGATCTGAGCAACAGAAAAGGTGACACACAAGAATGAGTTGTAAACGTAAAAGCGACAGGTTATTCCTCTGTGACTCATTGACTCACTGAAAAAAGGAACTGAGGTGAGATGTGTCAACAGAAGCCAGGGATAACAGAAAGCATCATATTGTTGGACATTTGTATTCCACTTCTTTTTATATGGTGTCTGCAGGGGGTGAAATATCAATTTCTCCCCAACCCTTGGTAAAAGTAACATGCCTGAGTAGGAATTTCTAGCCTGTGTGGAGGAAACTCTGAACAAGTGTACCACAGCACCTCCCTGCTAAATGATTTTCCAGAGATGCTTAAAGCCACTCTGATATCTTTTCGGTCAGGGATTTCTACTTACAAAATCTCAAATGGATGAAAGTTTAATTTCTCCGCAGGTAAACTGAGCTGATCAGGCAAATCAGGGGCCATTTGGGGG
Organism: Euglena gracilis; assembly: GCA_900893395.1. Taxonomy (NCBI): domain Eukaryota; phylum Euglenozoa; class Euglenophyceae; order Euglenales; family Euglenaceae; genus Euglena; species Euglena gracilis. Next base: position 4,960 of record CAAHFI011558265.1, read on the forward strand.
GGGGGGGGGTGGCATCTCTTCTCCAGAGCAGTTTTAAAACCTTTACCTGGACACATGGATTGTGTGGAGCCTTCAGCTTTATTAATAAGGACAACCATGGTGCGGAATCACAAAAGGGGAGAACCATCAAAAGCTTTGCCTTGGGAATAGTTGCAGCCTGCTCAGAAAATTTTGAGTGATGGACTGGACACAAAATTTGCTAACTTTTTGTTTCTCTTACACTCGCCGCAGGTGCAGCCTGGTCTGGGCGGGGTGTTGGGTCGGCACACCTCGTTGACTGTTGGCTCTATGGGGAGGCAAAAATGTCTGTTTGCAGGTTGTTAATTTTTGAGTGGAAAGCTGCAACTTTCGTTCCTGAAAATTGATCAGGAACATCAGATAGGGCACCAGTTGGCAGGGCTGCAGCAGACTTTTCCTGACATTTGTTTTGAACCTACTGGCAATTAAATCCTCCACCACCAGGCTGAGATGTATTTCAGGGTGGTTGGGGGTGTTGTAGTGATTAGTATGTCGTCCGGGTAGAAGTACACCTGACTCCCCCTTTGATGCCAGCTTTTTCCAATGCACCCATGAGACCCTAAAAAACCTGTGGCATGATGTTTAGCCCAAAAGGGGCTGCCTGGTACTCCCACACCTGGTCCCCCACACTGTGCCTTGGATAATGCTTTAGTGTGTCGTGCAGGGGTAGATTAAAGTAGGCGCCTTGATTTAAATGCCGTCTTTTAAGTCTGTTTTTTTTGCCCCCGGTGACCTCTTTCGAGGAGATGCATGTGATCCAGGGTAAATTGTTTTAACTGGCAGAAGTGTGTGCGGCAGACGGGACATCCTACGGAGGTAGGTCGCCAGCGCGTAGTACCAAGCCGAGTATCGCTCGAGTAGCTTATTTGGTAAGGCACTGGGCTCACACGTGGGAGGTCGTGGGTTCGAGACCCAGGTCCCGCCGTGTGAGTCCTGATCGATCCCGTACGGGCAGAGGGCATACCGCGGGGATCGATCGGCGCGTGAGGCTGCGCACGTGGATGAACGTTGATCGGTCGGATTACCACGGGCGTGGTCCCTCGCTAGCGGACGAGCCACTGCAAGTAGTATGAGCTGCGACGTGGCCGTCAAACAGCGGGTGGCTAAACCTACATACAAGAAGGCATTTTTTTTCTCCGCAATCTGAAACAAAACGCCATTTTTTTCTCCTGAGAGATTACCTTTTGATATGAGGAACCAGGGAAGCAGATGGGCTGTGCCATGTGCTTCTACCTCTGTTACAGCCCCATATTTCTGGAAATCTTCCAGAATTTTTTGAGGTTGCTTCAAATTGGAGCCTTGTCTCCCTGTCACAGACAGGCTGATGGGTTGATGCCACTGGGGTGTGATGTCAGTTCGGCCGCGCGGCTGTTCCAGTCCAACGTCATATCAGCACCGCCAGGTTGTTCAGCTTTTGGCGGGGAACTTCTCCGTCCCCTTACAGAGCTTGAAGGCCACCGCGGCCTGCTTGTGGGACAGCTCAAACGACCACGTCCTCTCGGCTTTGCACGCGAGGGCGGGCGAGAAGCGCCATGGTCCGTTGTAGGGTTTGGTTGAGACAGCAAACATCACTTCTCTGCTCAGCTGCTCCACTGCCACCGTGCACCGTGTCGTAGTCCACTGGGTGAGCACCCCAAGCGCCTTCTCCACGGAGCTTCCGACAATGTCTTTTGAAGCCCTCAAAATAGCAACGGCTGCTCCACGCGATAATAAATTACCACCATAGAGCAACTGTGTCTCCCAAGGGTCCGCCGCTGAGATAAACTGCACCAGTGTTTCAGCCATAGAGCAATTAATATCCAACTCCGGCAAAATAAGGCAATATGGACATGATCAACAAGGCCAAAGGTTGTTTCCTCAAACCTGATTTTTTCCCCTATGCTCCCCCCTCCATCATTGACCATTCACAAAAGGGAAACGTTGTGTATTTTACTTTCCACTGGTGGAGGATTCAAGTTCAAGACACATGGAAAAGGAAAAGGAGGATGGCCAAGCTTTGAAGATGGATAAGAAAAAGGAGGATGGAAGAAAGGCAGAAAATACAAAGGCACAGGCAAGCCATGCCCAGCTGCCTCAGCAGCCTCAGGAAAGAGGACAACCACAGAACCCAACCTGCACAGAACCCACAGTAGGCTGCGCAGGGCCCCAATGGCAGGACCCACAGTGGCCTGGCCAACAACACAGGGCCAGGGGTTCCGAGGTCTGTGCACACTCGTTTACCACTCTTTTACCATCCAAAGATCATAACAATTTATTTTGTGCCCAACCATCTGTCATTCCCACATACCCTTTAAATAAATGCCAGGGGCTTATGAGGGGGCTGTGCGACAAATTCAAAATCTCGGTACCTTGGTACCAAGATTTTGTACCTTGTACCGAAATCTCGGCACCTTGGAACTGCCACCCTTTCGTTTGCAACAAAATGAACTTTTTCTCTCCCACAACACTTATTTTTCGCTGGGTTCTGGCTAGGTCAACCCGCCTGTGGAGGGCCAACAGCCTCCAACAAATGATCAGTCTGTTTCTGAGCTCTTTCACAGACAGTTCTGAGAGGGGTTTTGAGTTTCTAATGATGTTCTCTAGAAATTCAGTGGGGTCCCAAAAATGGGCCTACCTGCGGACATTGGCATTACATTTGCTTTTCAATGCAGCCAACAGAGGGGAAAACCTCAATGAACCAAACACTGCGAGTAACAAAGCTGTTGAATAAGCATTTCTTGCAGTGTTGAGGCTGTGAACAGCAAGATCAAGGATGGCCTCGGCCATCTTGTGGACTGTGCAGTCCTGCAGGGGCACTTATTTGTGCAACAATTGGCCCACCAATGTCCTGAAGGCTGAGTCGTATCTTTTAACATTTCCCAGACTTTTTATGTAAGTGTCAATACTGGACACCGAAACTTCCTGGGATTGTAATATTTGCCTAACACAATCAAGCAGGCCAAATTCCACCTTGGGGCGGCATCTCCTTCCCCCAGCAGTTGGTGAACAGACCCCACTGGAGGGGGGGGGGGATGCCAGCAAAACTTTGCTGCCTGGCTGCCTGATTGACATTAATTGGCGCCACCATGATGTCGAAGCCCAGTGGGGTACGATCAACAGACAAGTTAGGTCTGGTTTTAACAATAATCTCTGAACCCACTGGGGAATGATGCTCCAGGGAGGGTTTGCATAAACAGGGGGGAGCCTCCTTAAATCTGCCTTCAATACATCCACCAGCAAAGCCCCTTGGTGGGGATATCGACAAATGAACTTGCGGAATTTTTTTTTGCTGGGTGTGTAAAACATGTCCCCCTCTGGGAATACTTTTTTGAAAAACCGCAGAATCTGGTGAAAAATGTGTAGATTTAGGTATAATCCCCTTGGTCTTTCTGATCCCTGTTAAGGGAGTCTGCCAATTGCTCCTGTGTGGGAACCCAAACCACCTGCAAATTTATTTGCTTTTATTGACAATGGTACAGAAGGGGTTTTAAGATGGAACTTAAGTAGGGCTTTTTACCTCCCATTTTGTTAAATATCTCACAGCTACATGGCTGTCCACGTGAAGGACAATTTTTTGTTTGTGCTTTGCCAAAGCGTTTACTGTTTCCACTGCATCCCTCAACTCTTTTTGGTTAATGTGAAGGACATGCAGGTCCCTCCAAAAATCTTGCACCTTTTGGCCTGAGTTTTTGTCCAGCCCCTCCCCCCCCCCACTTCCAGGTGCTGCTGTCTGAGAGCAGTTCCTGAGAGGACTGGGATTGAACTGCCCTGCCAAAACCTGGCTGTAAAAATGTTTTTAATTCCGCAATTCGATCCTTGACCCCCTGGGGAATGGTTATGGTGTGGTCCCAACCCCACTTTGTGTGCAGATCCACCTTTTTGCAAAGTTGATCTGTCGGAATTCTGATGTATGGCATTGAGACTAAATAGCTTCTGACTTGCCTGACAATATAACTGAGTTTTATGCAGCTCATTTTTTTGTGCTGTGAGCACTTTGCCTAGCTTCTTTCTTCAGAATTTTAGTATTTCCAGTTGGCCGTTTTTCAAATTGATACAATGGCCCAAATGCTTTATTTCCTGTGAGGGTTCCAGACGTGATTTGGGGAGGTTTAATCTGAAACCTGCCAGTAAAAGGTCCTTTTCCATTTCTGCCAAATGTCGGGCTGCTGTCTTTTTTCTGGGGGCTAACAGCAAAATGTCGTCCAGGTAGATGAAAACTACCTTTCCTTCTTTTCTCCATTTTCTTTCCTAGACTGTCTTGGGAGTCATAATTTTTTTTGGCAGGCCGCTTATACCAAAGGATGCAGCTTGAAATTGTCAAGTTTCCACCCCCCACTTGCATGCAAACATGTTTTTCCAGGCTTCTGTGCAGCTTTAAGTGAAAATAAGCATCTTTCAGATCGATTTTTCCACAGTACCAAAACTTTTCTTAAGTATGGGAAGATGTTTCCAATGTGTTCAAGTCTGAATTTCTGGGGGGGGGTGGAATGGAGATTTAACTGTCGACAATCTGAAATCAGTCTTTCGTTCGTATTTTCCCCCTCTTTCTGGAAATGATGAAAAAAGGTACAAAATGTTTTGCCTCCTCTGGGGAGATTTGCCTGGTTGCCCCTGCACATTGGTATTCTGCACATTGGCAGTCATTATTTCCTGGGGGGGTTTGAAGAGAACTTTTAAGGACATCTGAGGGGGGAGGGGAAGGTCTGCCATAACTCCCTCCCTTATCAGGTTTAGTACCTCTCTGCTGGCTCCTGCTTTGACCCAATGGGGAATGCTGGCCTGCAGGGCCCTGTTAGGGGGCACCCCTGGGTGTAATGTGTCTGGGGATTCTACAGGCTCCATCACTGGGGTCCTTCCCCCTGGCCACTGGGGTCACCTCTGGCTTCCCCATCACTGGGGCTACAGCTGGCCCTGCCATATGGTTTCCAAAAGACAGGCTTTCTCACTTTTTTTGAATGATGGGGGAAGGTCTTTATCTGCAGTGGGGAGGTACACATAAGGCTGGGGGGTCTGGGCTGATTACCTTCTGGGGGGACCATGTCTGAGCCAATCTTGGGCCTCCACCACAAGGGCTGATGTGGTGTTGATGGTCTTGAATTTCGTGGCCTACATTGGCCTTCAGGGCCATCTGGACTTCCTGGCCTCCATTGGCCTTCTTTCCAGAACCTGCTCTAGTCTTGGCATTGACCTGTTGCCCCTGGGGGGTTTGTTTTTGAGGGTTCTTGGGGGAAAGTCGGACATACCTTTCCCCAATAATGGGATCTTTCCAGGCTGGGATACTGGCTACCTTAGACTTGAATCTGGGCCCCCTGATCTCTTGAATGATGGCTGCCATAGCCTTGAATCGGCCCTGTTGAATGATGGCTGCCATACCCATTTTGAAAGGGGTCTCCATGATTCTGACTTGAACCCCTTGTATTTCTGATATTTCTTGAAAGGTTGCCATAGCCCTTGTTTTGTCCCCTGGAAGGGGGGACAGAGAAAAAGGGGGGGAGTCTGTTCGACCTGTGATGGTACTCCCGTTCTGTCTTCTTGTCTTCCTGACCACAGTTGTCCATGGTCCATGGCCATTACCATGTTGAGTGGGTGGTTTTGAAATCCTTGATGTAGTGGGGGTGGGGGGGGGGGGTGACGGCCACAGACTGACGTGTTGCTGCCGCCGCTCCAGGTTCTGCAGCTGCTGCTGTGTCTCCACTTTCCCCAGCTTCAGCTGCTCTCTTGGAAGTTCTTTGAAGTTCTTCTTGGCAGTCTGAATTTCTTGGAAGTTCATTCTTCATGGAAGTGCAGCAGTTGACTTTTGTCTTCGTAATTGAATGCTTCTGGGAATAATTCCAGTTGAACTCGGAGAGTTGAATTCTTCCTCCTTGAAGTCGAAAAAAGTTTGGTCCACCAGTTGATGAAAGTGATGGTCGTCGTGAATGCAATACTCCTCGTAAATGATTCCAGCTGAACTCGTAACAGTGAAATTCTCTCTCCTTGAGGTCGAAGGGCAGAATTAGGAATCAGCAAACTCCGGCAACAAAAAGCAGTAAGAAGCACCCCCCACGCACACACAAACACACCAAAACAAACAGCCGGCAAGGAAAGCAGGACCTCACCATCTCGAAGTGCGGAGCCCGAATGGTCCTGTCCTCCCCTCCCTCGTCAGTTTTTCTCGAGGGGGTACGAGCATGGCCTCAAAATGGCAAAGTGCGGAGCCCGAGGTGCCGGGCCTGCTCCGGGGCTGTTGAGCACACAAGAGCACATTTTCGCCAAAAAATCCCCAGTTTGGAAGCCACCATTGGTCGGTGGGGGTGCTTCCGGCTGCGCTCCACGAGCGAAAAGGCCATATGGCCGTCCCCGAAAAGTGCGGACTGATGCGCATTTTTTTTGCGCAAGTGAGATTCCCAAAAAAATCGATGGAGAGACCGCAGCCGACGCGAAGCCGAATGGGGAAAGGGGCATATTCAGAGGTTCAACGGACACCGCTCAAACTGCTCCGTAGGATTTTCTCCCCCCCCCCCCCAGTTTTGTCTTACTTCCCTTGAGGAAAATCGACAGTTGAGGAAGGGGCACCGAGGGCGAAGAACGACACCTCGGGCTCCGCACTTTGCCCTTGTGAGGCCATGCCTTGCTCGCCGGCGGTGTCTGGATTGTTTTGGTGCGTTGGGTTAGGAGTCCCTGCTTAGTGCCTTTTTTCGCCGGAGTTGGCTGATTCCTAATTTGCCCTTCGACATCCAGATGAAAGGAACTTCAAATACCGCATCAATTTAGAAAGGAAGAAGACATTCAATCCATTCAAATTATCCAGAAAGTCACGCACGTGCAGAACTTCAAATCAAAAGTTGTTGACTTTTTCGAAAGAATTCAATGAAAGATGCAACTTCAAAGAAGCACAGCGCTGGAGAACTTCAAGAGGGAGCAGCAGCAGCAGCTGGACAACGTGACGACGCGGATCAACTGTGGCGAACCGTGGATGCCCCTTCCCCAAAAGAAAATTCCCCCACAGAAATTTCCAGAACCCAAACCCCCCAAAGTGATGGCCACGGACCCTGGCAGACAGTGGTCAGAAGGCCCCGAAAGGGGCAGAAGCAACAACCAGCAGGCCACTACGGCCATTGGAGCCAGGGCCATTGGGGCCAACATTACACAACACACAATGCATCCAAGCGGGGC
>CAAHFI011558663.1:0-18404 GCA_900893395.1 Euglena gracilis
GGGTCCAAAGTAGGCCTAATTCCGATAACCGAATGGGGTCAAGGAGGCCCCAAGCCAAGGCACCTTTTGGGTCCAGTTTGTCGTGGTCTAATGGTAAGAAAACATGCAGCGGGAATGTTTGTTGCAAGATACGCACATTAGATGGGTGCATTCGACCATTTCGGTGACATGTGCCAGGACTGCCAGGTCGGTCCAAAGGGTCCAAAGTAGGCCTAATTCCGAGTAACCGAATGGGTTCAAGGAGGCCCCAAAGCCAAGGCACCTTTGGGTTTCCAGTTTGTCGTGGTCTAATGGTAAGAAAAATGCAGCGGGAATGTTGGTTGCAAGATACGAGCACATTTAGATGTGATTGACCATTTCGGTGGACATTGTGCCAGGACTGCCCAGGTCACGGTGTCCAAAGGGTCCAAAGTAGGCCTAATTCGAGTAACCGAATGGGGTTCAAGGAGGCCCCCAAAGCCAAGGCACCTTTGGTTTCCAGTTTGTCGTGGTCTAATGGTAAAAACATGCAGCGGAATGTTGGTTGCAAGATACGAGCACATTTAGATGGGTGCATTCGACCATTTCGGTGGACATGTGCCAGGACTGCCCAGGTCACGGTGTCCAAAGGGTCCAAAGTAGGCCTAATTCCGAGTAACCGAATGGGGGTTCAAGGAGGCCCCCAAAGCCAAGGCACCTTTGGGTTTCCAGTTTGTCGTGTCTAATGGTAAGAAAAACATGCAGCGGAATGTTGGTTGCAAGATACGAGCACATTTAGATGGGTGCATTCGACCATTTCGGTGGACATGTGCCAGGACTGCCCAGGTCACGGTGTCCAAAGGGTCCAAAGTAGGCCTAATTCCGAGTAACCGAATGGGGTTCAAGGAGCCCCCAAAGCCAAGGCACCTTTGGGTTTCCAGTTTGTCGTGGTCTAATGGTAAGAAAAACATGCAGCGGAATGTTGGTTGCAAGATACGAGCACATTTAGATGGTGCATTCGACCATTTCGGTGGACATGTGCCAGGACTGCCCAGGTCACGGTGTCCAAAGGTCCAAAGTAGGCCTAATTCGAGTAACCGAATGGGGTTCAAGGAGGCCCCAAAGCCAAGGCACCTTTGGGTTTAGTTGTCGTGGTCTAATGGTAAGAAAAACATGCAGCGGGAATGTTGGTTGCAAGATACGAGCACATTTAGATGGGTGCATTCGACCATTTCGGTGGACATGTGCCAGGACTGCCCAGGTCACGGTGTCCAAAGGGTCCAAAGTAGGCCTAATTCCGAGTAACCGAATGGGGGTTCAAGGAGGCCCCCAAAGCCAAGGCACCTTTGGTTTCCAGTTTGTCGTGGTCTAATGGTAAGAAAAACATGCAGCGGGAATTTGGTTGCAAGATACGAGCACATTTAGATGGGTGCATTCGACCATTTCGGTGGACATGTGCCAGGACTGCCCAGGTCACGGTGTCCAAAGGGTCCAAAGTAGGCCTAATTCCGAGTAACCGAATGGGGTTCAAGGAGGCCCCAAAGCCAAGGCACCTTTGGGTTTCCAGTTTGTCGTGGTCTAATGGTAAGAAAACATGCAGCGGGAATGTTGGTTGCAAGATACGAGCACATTTAGATGGGTGCATTCGACCATTTCGGTGGACATGTGCCAGGACTGCCCAGGTCACGGTGTCCAAAGGGTCCAAAGTAGGCCTAATTCCGAGTAACCGAATGGGGTTCAAAGGCCCAAAGCCAAGGCACCTTTGGGTTTCCAGTTTGTCGTGGTCTAATGGTAAGAAAAATGCAGCGGGAATGTTGTTGCAAGATACGAGCACATTTAGATGGTGCATTCGACCATTTCGGTGGACATGTGCCAGGACTGCCCAGGTCACGGTGTCCAAAGGGTCCAAAGTAGGCCTAATTCCGAGTAACCGAATGGGGTTCAAGGAGGCCCCCAAAGCCAAGGCACCTTTGGGTTTCCAGTTTGTCGTGGTCTAATGGTAAGAAAAACATGCAGCGGGAATGTTGGTTGCAAGATACGAGCACATTTAGATGGGTGCATTCGACCATTTCGGTGGCATGTGCAGGACTGCCCAGGTCACGGTGTCCAAAGGGTCCAAAGTAGGCCTAATTCCGAGTAACCGAATGGGGGTTCAAGGAGGCCCAAAGCCAAGGCACCTTTGGGTTTCAGTTTGTCGTGGTCTAATGGTAAGAAAAACATGCAGCGGGAATGTTGGCAAGATACGAGCACATTTAGATGGTGCATTCGACCATTTCGGTGGACATGTGCCAGGACTGCCCAGGTCACGGTGTCCAAAGGGTCCAAAGTAGGCCTAATTCCGAGTAACCGAATGGGGTTCAAGGAGGCCCCCAAAGCCAAGGCACCTTTGGTTTCCAGTTTGTCGTGGTCTAATGGTAAGAAAACATGCAGCGGGAATGTTGCAAGATACGAGCACATTTAGATGGGTGCATTCGACCATTTCGGTGGACATGTGCCAGGACTGCCCAGGTCACGGTGTCCAAAGGGTCCAAAGTAGGCCTAATTCCGAGTAACCGAATGGGGGTTCAAGGAGGCCCCCAAAGCCAAGGCACCTTTGGGTTTCCAGTTTGTCGTGGTCTAATGGTAAGAAAAACATGCAGCGGGAATGTTGGTTGCAAGATACGAGCACATTTAGATGGGTGCATTCGACCATTTCGGTGGACATGTGCCAGGACTGCCAGGTCACGGTGTCCAAAGGGTCCAAAGTAGGCCTAATTCCGAGTAACCGAATGGGGGTTCAAGGAGGCCCCCAAAGCCAAGGCACCTTTGGGTTTCCAGTTTGTCGTGGTCTAATGGTAAGAAAAACATGCAGCGGGAATGTTGGTTGCAAGATACGAGCACATTTAGATGGGTGCATTCGACCATTTCGGTGGACATGTGCCAGGACTGCCCAGGTCACGGTGTCCAAAGGGTCCAAAGTAGGCCTAATTCCGAGTAACCGAATGGGGGTTCAAGGAGGCCCCCAAAGCCAAGGCACCTTTGGGTTTCCAGTTTGTCGTGGTCTAATGGTAAGAAAAACATGCAGCGGGAATGTTGGTTGCAAGATACGAGCACATTTAGATGGGTGCATTCGACCATTTCGGTGGACATGTGCCAGGACTGCCCAGGTCACGGTGTCCAAAGGGTCCAAAGTAGGCCTAATTCCGAGTAACCGAATGGGGGTTCAAGGAGGCCCCCAAAGCCAAGGCACCTTTGGGTTTCCAGTTGTCGTGGTCTAATGGTAAGAAAAACATGCAGCGGGAATGTTGGTTGCAAGATACGAGCACATTTAGATGGGTGCATTCGACCATTTCGGTGGACATGTGCCAGGACTGCCCAGGTCACGGTGTCCAAAGGGTCCAAAGTAGGCCTAATTCCGAGTAACCGAATGGGGTTCAAGGAGGCCCCAAAGCCAAGGCACCTTTGGGTTTCCAGTTTGTCGTGGTCTAATGGTAAGAAAAACATGCAGCGGGAATGTTGGTTGCAAGATACGAGCACATTTAGATGGGCATTCGACCATTTCGGTGGACATGTGCCAGGACTGCCCAGGTCACGGTGTCCAAAGGGTCCAAAGTAGGCCTAATTCCGAGTAACCGAATGGGGTTCAAGGAGGCCCCCAAAGCCAAGGCACCTTTGGGTTTCCAGTTTGTCGTGTCTAATGGTAAGAAAAACATGCAGCGGGAATGTTGGTTGCAAGATACGAGCACATTTAGATGGGTGCATTCGACCATTTCGGTGGACATGTGCCAGGACTGCCCAGGTCACGGTGTCCAAAGGGTCCAAAGTAGGCCTAATTCCAGTAACCGAATGGGGTTCAAGGAGGCCCCCAAAGCCAAGGCACCTTTGGGTTTCCAGTTTGTCGTGGTCTAATGGTAAGAAAAACATGCAGCGGGAATGTTGGTTGCAAGATACGAGCACATTTAGATGGGTGCATTCGACCATTTCGGTGGACATGTGCCAGGACTGCCCAGGTCACGGTGTCCAAAGGGTCCAAAGTAGGCCTAATTCCGAGTAACCGAATGGGGTTCAAGGAGGCCCCCAAAGCCAAGGCACCTTTGGGTTTCCAGTTTGTCGTGGTCTAATGGTAAGAAAAACATGCAGCGGGAATGTTGGTTGCAAGATACGAGCACATTTAGATGGGTGCATTCGACCATTTCGGTGGACATGTGCCAGGACTGCCCAGGTCACGGTGTCCAAAGGGTCCAAAGTAGGCCTAATTCCGAGTAACCGAATGGGGTTCAAGGAGGCCCCAAAGCCAAGGCACCTTTGGGTTTCCAGTTTGTCGTGGTCTAATGGTAAAAAACATGCAGCGGGAATGTTGGTTGCAAGATACGAGCACATTTAGATGGGTGCATTCGACCATTTCGGTGGACATGTGCCAGCATCACGGTGTCCAAAGGGTCCAAAGTAGGCCTAATTCCGAGTAACCGAATGGGGTTCAAGGAGGCCCCCAAAGCCAAGGCACCTTTGGGTTTCCAGTTTGTCGTGGTCTAATGGTAAGAAAAACATGCAGCGGGAATGTTGGTTGCAAGATACGAGCACATTTAGATGGGTGCATTCGACCATTTCGGTGGACATGTGCCAGGACTGCCCAGGTCACGGTGTCCAAAGGGTCCAAAAGGCCTAATTCCGAGTAACCGAATGGGGTTCAAGGAGGCCCCAAAGCCAAGGCACCTTTGGGTTTCCAGTTTGTCGTGGTCTAATGGTAAGAAAAAATGCAGCGGGAATGTTGGTTGCAAGATACGAGCACATTTAGATGGGTGCATTCGACCATTTCGGTGGACATGTGCCAGGACTGCCCAGGTCACGGTGTCCAAAGGGTCCAAAGTAGGCCTAATTCCGAGTAACCGAATGGGGTTCAAGGAGGCCCCCAAAGCCAAGGCACCTTTGGGTTTCCAGTTTGTCGTGGTCTAATGGTAAGAAAAACATGCAGCGGGAATGTTGGTTGCAAGATACGAGCACATTTAGATGGGTGCATTCGACCATTTCGGTGGACATGTGCCAGGACTGCCCAGGTCACGGTGTCCAAAGGGTCCAAAGTAGGCCTAATTCCGAGTAACCGAATGGGGGTTCAAGGAGGCCCCCAAAGCCAAGGCACCTTTGGGTTTCCAGTTTGTCGTGGTCTAATGGTAAGAAAACATGCAGCGGGAATGTTGGTTGCAAGATACGAGCATTTAGATGGGCATTCGACCATTTCGGTGGACATGTGCCAGGACTGCCCAGGTCACGGTGTCCAAAGGGTCCAAAGTAGGCCTAATTCCGAGTAACCGAATGGGGGTTCAAGGAGGCCCCCAAAGCCAAGGCACCTTTGGGTTTCCAGTTTGTCGTGGTCTAATGGTAAGAAAAAGCAGCGGGAATGTTGGTTGCAAGATACGAGCACATTTAGATGGGTGCATTCGACCATTTCGGTGGACATGTGCCAGGACTGCCCAGGTCACGGTGTCCAAAGGGTCCAAAGTAGGCCTAATTCCGAGTAACCGAATGGGGTTCAAGGAGCCCCAAAGCCAAGGCACCTTTGGGTTTCCAGTTTGTCGTGGTCTAATGGTAAGAAAAACATGCAGCGTGTTGGTTGCAAGATACGAGCACATTTAGATGGGTGCATTCGACCATTTCGGTGGACATGTGCCAGGACTGCCCAGGTCACGGTGTCCAAAGGGTCCAAAGTAGGCCTAATTCCGAGTAACCGAATGGGGGTTCAAGGAGGCCCAAAGCCAAGGCACCTTTGGGTTTCCAGTTTGTCGTGGTCTAATGGTAAGAAAACATGCAGCGGGAATGTTGGTTGCAAGATACGAGCACATTTAGATGGGTGCATTCGACCATTTCGGTGGACATGTGCCAGGACTGCCCAGGTCACGGTGTCCAAAGGGTCCAAAGTAGGCCTAATTCCGAGTAACCGAATGGGGGTTCAAGGAGGCCCAAAGCCAAGGCACCTTTGGGTTTCCAGTTTGTCGTGGTCTAATGGTAAGAAAAACATGCAGCGGGAATGTTGGTTGCAAGATACGAGCACATTTAGATGGGTGCATTCGACCATTTCGGTGGACATGTGCCAGGACTGCCCAGGTCACGGTGTCCAAAGGGTCCAAAGTAGGCCTAATTCCGAGTAACCGAATGGGGGTTCAAGGAGGCCCCCAAAGCCAAGGCACCTTTGGGTTTCCAGTTTGTCGTGCTAATGGTAAGAAAAACATGCAGCGGGAATGTTGGTTGCAAGATACGAGCACATTTAGATGGGTGCATTCGACCATTTCGGTGGACATGTGCCAGGACTGCCCAGGTCACGGTGTCCAAAGGGTCCAAAGTAGGCCTAATTCCGAGTAACCGAATGGGGGTTCAAGGAGGCCCCAAAGCCAAGGCACCTTTGGGTTTCCAGTTTGTCGTGGTCTAATGGTAAGAAAACATGCAGCGGGAATGTTGGTTGCAAGATACGAGCACATTTAGATGGGTGCATTCGACCATTTCGGTGGACATGTGCCAGGACTGCCCAGGTCACGGTGTCCAAAGGGTCCAAAGTAGGCCTAATTCCGAGTAACCGAATGGGGGTTCAAGGAGGCCCCAAAGCCAAGGCACCTTTGGGTTTCCAGTTTGTCGTGGTCTAATGGTAAGAAAAACATGCAGCGGAATGTTGGTTGCAAGATACGAGCACATTTAGATGGGTGCATTCGACCATTTCGGTGGACATGTGCCAGGACTGCCAGGTCACGGTGTCCAAAGGGTCCAAAGTAGGCCTAATTCCGAGTAACCGAATGGGGTTCAAGGAGGCCCCCAAAGCCAAGGCACCTTTGGGTTTCCAGTTTGTCGTGGTCTAATGGTAAGAAAAACATGCAGCGGGAATGTTGGTTGCAAGATACGAGCACATTTAGATGGGTGCATTCGACCATTTCGGTGGACATGTGCCAGGACTGCCAGGTCACGGTCCAAAGGGTCCAAAGTAGGCCTAATTCCGAGTAACCGAATGGGGGTTCAAGGAGGCCCCCAAAGCCAAGGCACCTTTGGGTTTCCAGTTTGTCGTGGTCTAATGGTAAGAAAAACATGCAGCGGGAATGTTGGTTGCAAGATACGAGCACATTTAGATGGGTGCATTCGACCATTTCGGTGGACATGTGCCAGGACTGCCCAGGTCACGGTGTCCAAAGGGTCCAAAGTAGGCCTAATTCCGAGTAACCGAATGGGGGTTCAAGGAGGCCCCAAAGCCAAGGCACCTTTGGGTTTCCAGTTTGTCGTGGTCTAATGGTAAGAAAAACATGCAGCGGGAATGTTTTGCAAGATACGAGCACATTTAGATGGGTGCATTCGACCATTTCGGTGGACATGTGCCAGGACTGCCAGGTCACGGTGTCCAAAGGGTCCAAAGTAGGCCTAATTCCGAGTAACCGAATGGGGGTTCAAGGAGGCCCCCAAAGCCAAGGCACCTTTGGGTTTCCAGTTTGTCGTGGTCTAATGGTAAGAAAAACATGCAGCGGGAATGTTGGTTGCAAGATACGAGCACATTTAGATGGGTGCATTCGACCATTTCGGTGGACATGTGCCAGGACTGCCCAGGTCACGGTGTCCAAAGGGTCCAAAGTAGGCCTAATTCCGAGTAACCGAATGGGTTAGGAGGCCCCCAAAGCCAAGGCACCTTTGGGTTTCCAGTTTGTCGTGGTCTAATGGTAAGAAAAACATGCAGCGGGAATGTTGGTTGCAAGATACGAGCACATTTAGATGGGCATTCGACCATTTCGGTGGACATGTGCCAGGCGCCCAGGTCACGGTGTCCAAAGGGTCCAAAGTAGGCCTAATTCCGAGTAACCGAATGGGGGTTCAAGGACCCCCAAAGCCAAGGCACCTTTGGGTTTCCAGTTTGTCGTGGTCTAATGGTAAGAAAAACATGCAGCGGGAATGTTGTTGCAAGATACGAGCACATTTAGATGGGTGCATTCGACCATTTCGGTGGACATGTGCCAGGACTGCCCAGGTCACGGTGTCCAAAGGGTCCAAAGTAGGCCTAATTCCGAGTAACCGAATGGGGGTTCAAGGAGGCCCCAAAGCCAAGGCACCTTTGGGTTTCCAGTTTGTCGTGGTCTAATGGTAAGAAAAACATGCAGCGGGAATGTTGGTTGCAAGATACGAGCACATTTAGATGGGTGCATTCGACCATTTCGGTGGACATGTGCCAGGACTGCCCAGGTCACGGTGTCCAAAGGGTCCAAAGTAGGCCTAATTCCGAGTAACCGAATGGGGTTCAAGGCCCCCAAAGCCAAGGCACCTTTGGGTTTCCAGTTTGTCGTGGTCTAATGGTAAGAAAACATGCAGCGGGAATGTTGGTTGCAAGATACGAGCACATTTAGATGGGTGCATTCGACCATTTCGGTGGACATGTGCCAGGACTGCCCAGGTCACGGTGTCCAAAGGGTCCAAAGTAGGCCTAATTCCGAGTAACCGAATGGGGTTCAAGGAGGCCCCCAAAGCCAAGGCACCTTTGGTTTCCAGTTTGTCGTGGTCTAATGGTAAGAAAAACATGCAGCGGGAATGTTGGTTGCAAGATACGAGCACATTTAGATGGGTGCATTCGACCATTTCGGTGGACATGTGCCAGGACTGCCCAGGTCACGGTGTCCAAAGGGTCCAAAGTAGGCCTAATTCGAGTAACCGAATGGGGTTCAAGGAGGCCCCCAAAGCCAAGGCACCTTTGGGTTTCCAGTTTGTCGTGGTCTAATGGTAAGAAAACATGCAGCGGGAATGTTGGTTGCAAGATACGAGCACATTTAGATGGGTGCATTCGACCATTTCGGTGGACATGTGCCAGGACTGCCCAGGTCACGGTGTCCAAAGGGTCCAAAGTAGGCCTAATTCGAGTAACCGAATGGGGGTTCAAGGAGGCCCCAAAGCCAAGGCACCTTTGGGTTTCCAGTTTTGTGGTCTAATGGTAAGAAAAATGCAGCGGGAATGTTGGTTGCAAGATACGAGCACATTTAGATGGGCATTCGACCATTTGGACATGTGCCAGGACTGCCCAGGTCACGGTGTCCAAAGGTCCAAAGTAGGCCTAATTCCGAGTAACCGAATGGGGGTTCAAGGAGGCCCCAAGCCAAGGCACCTTTGGGTTTCCAGTTTTCGTGTCTAATGGTAAGAAAAACATGCAGCGGGAATGTTGGTTGCAAGATACGAGCACATTTAGATGGTGCATTCGACCATTTCGGTGGACATGTGCCAGGACTGCCCAGGTCACGGTGTCCAAAGGTCCAAAGTAGCCTAATTCCGAGTAACCGAATGGGGTTCAAGGAGGCCCCAAAGCCAAGGCACCTTTGGTTTCCAGTTTGTCGGTCTAATGGTAAGAAAACATGCAGCGGAATGTGGTTGCAAGATACGAGCACATTTAGATGGGTGCATTCGACATTTCGGTGGACATGTGCCAGGACTGCCCAGGTCACGGTGTCCAAAGGGTCAAAGTAGGCCTAATTCCGAGTAACCGAATGGGGTTCAAGGAGCCCCAAACCAAGGCACCTTTGGGTTTCCAGTTTGGTCAATGGTAAGAAAAATGCAGCGGGAATGTTGGTTGCAAGATACGAGCACATTTAGATGGGCATTCGACCATTTCGGTGGACATGTGCCAGGACTGCCCAGGTACGTGTCCAAAGGTCCAAAGTAGGCCTAATCGAGTAACGAATGGGGTTCAAGGAGCCCAAAGCCAAGGCCTTTGGGTTTCCAGTTTGTGGTCTAATGTAAGAAAACATGCCAGCGGGAATGTTGTTTGCAAGATACAGCACATTTAGATGGTGCATTCGACCATCGGTGGACATGTGCAGGACTGCCCAGGTCACGGTGCCAAAGGGTCAAAGTAGGCCTAATTCCGAGTAACGAATGGGGTTCAAGGAGCCCCAAAGCCAAGCACCTTGGGTTTTCCAGTTTGTGGTTAAGGTAAGAAAAATCATGCAGCGGAATGTTGGTTGCAAGATACGAGCACATTAGATGGTGCATTCGACCATTTGGTGACATGTGCCAGGACTGCCCAGGTCACGGTGTCAAAGGTCAAAGTAGGCATTCGAGTAACCGATGGGGGTTCAAGGAGGCCCAAAGCAAGCACCTTTGGGTTCCAGTTGTCGTGTTATGGTAAGAAAAACATGCAGCGGAATGTTGGTTGCAAGATCAGAGCCAAATTTAGATGGTGCATCGACTTTCGGTGGACATGTCCAGGACTGCCAGGTCAGTGTCCAAAGGTCCAAGTAGCCTAATTCCGATAACGAATGGGGTTCAAGGAGCCAAGCAAGGCACTTGGGTTTCCAGTCGTGGTCTAATGGTAGAAACATGCAGCGGGAATGTTGGTTGCAAAGACGAGCCATTTAGATGGTGCATCGACCATTTCGGTGGACACATTTAGATGGGTGCATTCGACCGTTTCGGTGGACATGTGCCAGGACTGCCAGGTCACGGTGTCCAAAGGGTCCAAAGTAGCCTATTCGAGTAACCGAATGGGGTTCAAGAGCCCCAAAGACAAGCACCTTTGGGTTTCCAGTTTGTCGTTGTCCAATGTAAGAAAAACACACGGGAATTGTTGGTTGCAAGATACGAGCACATTTAGATGGGTGCATTCGTGTGTACCAGGCGTATGCTTCTGTCCCCTTCCGTTGAGGAAGTTAGGATGGAAGCAGATCCTATTAGGATCCTAATGGGTGCCCCTTCTCTCTACAGGTGGTATTCTTCTTATCTTTCCTTCCTTTTCCTTGGACCGGACTTGGATTTCCAGTCCGTCCTCCCTGCATTGCTCCGTGCTTTGCTTCTTGGGAAGTGGGAAAAGGGTTTTACTGTTACTCTGATTTTCAGTTCCCAAGTAGGTGCGCCAAGGCGAAAGCGAAGGCTTTTGGGAATTGGGAAAGGGGAATTGGGAATCAGACGTACACTTGGTAGCAGATTGGTCCGATCCTACACATACACATACAGAAAGGCTATCAAGTATTACACTTGGTAGCAGATTAGGTTACGATCCTACACATACTTCACAGAAAGAAAGGCTACCAGTTTTACACTTGGTAGCAGATTGGTTCGATCCTACGCTGACTGCAGCGGAGAGCCCCTGCACCGTTATTACACGGTCGCAGCGTCAGCTCCCGGCTTCTAGTCAACGTCTAAGCAGACGAGCAGGCTCCGGAAGGTTCTGTACGGTATTACCCGTTACAGCCCCTCTGGTGCCAGCACAACTGCTTAGTTTTGTGGGTTTTTGCTGTTTTTGTCGTCAGAAAGATGCAAAGCACAGGCCCCAACCATCAATTCAACTATGCCTTATTACAGGCATCATTGCAAGACATTGACCAAGAAAATGGGGATTGGAAGCTTTTATGTGAAAGTGCTTCCAGTTCCCACGCCGATGAGGCACAATTGATTCAATTGTCACAATTGCAACACTTGTCATCATTGACAGTGGTCGGCGATGAGCCCTCCACATCATTGGCTTCAGAGGCTAATGCGGCCTCTTCCGCACTCACCTTGCCACAACGGGGGTATTCGCCTCTGTCTGCGGCAATGGTGCAGCTGCACACCGGAGAGACCCGTGGTGATTCCGCCACCGGGCTTCTCGGTGGTGGTGGGCTAGAAACCCGTGTTTCTTTCAACCCCACCCGCTCTTCCACCGGCAAGCCCTTACAGAGCTTTGCCACCACCCCCGATATCGGGTGCTATCCCTACTACCTTGGCAACCGGAGACTCGCCTCGTGGTGCCGGAATTCTCCGGTACATCCCAACCCATGGATGACTATGGGAAGGGCACTGGTGAGCTCCTCACTGCTGAGGATGTGCAGGATATTGTTGCTCGGCTTCCAGGGGATCACCCCCTTGTGAGGCAGTTCAACCATGTGCAACAATGCGTTGCAGAGTGTGCAACCGCATTGAACAAAGTGCTTCAGTTTGATGAGGACAACCAGAAACATGTCTTCACCAAGCTGGAACACTGCTGGAATTACTTGCAGGAAGTTGGCAGATATTGCCAGAGGAATTTCGAAAGTGCGGGTATTGACCTTGCAAACTTTCGGGAAACCTTTGACAGAATATGCCAACACTCCCGCAAAACTTCCGGCAAATTAGTGAATGCATGCATGAAGCGGAAACGCGGAATGACTCCAAGTTTCTGCACTTGCATGGCTCACTACAACAGTTATCGGGACAAATGGAGTCCTGTTCATCTGCGTTGTTGCATTTGCAACAACAGTTGCATGCACGAGATTCCTCGTCTGCAACATCCAGCAGTGGTGGATTTGTGTCTATGGACCATTTCACCACATTGTCCGCAACTTTCCATGAATCGCAACACCGCATTATGCAGTTGTGCGATGAAACGGAAAAGTTTCGGCAATTCCAGTCACAAGCCAACGAGAATTTTGCTCCCCACACGTATGTGCGGCAGTTGGAGGAGCGACTTTCCCGTTTGGAGCAGAAAACCTGCTATTGTGACGCGAATCGGGTTGGATTATCCAATCTGAGCGCGAAAGTCGCGGAATGGCACAACGGCAGGATTCCCTGCAGTTGCAGTTGCAATCCGACATTGGCGGGATTAACTCGGCCATTGCGGGTTTGCAACAAAGCTATTCCGCACTTTCCCACCGAGTTCCGGACATTAGCGGTATTCAGACTGCTATTGGGGAACTCCAGACCCGGTATGCATCGGTGTCTACCAAATAACGGAAATGCAGTCTCTACCTGCAGGTTCCAGTTCTCGGATTACCGAGAACCCTGATTTCAAGGCATTTTATGACAAAATGCTCACTAACAATCAGGAAACCTTGCAAGATTTCTGCAACAGCCTATTACGGCTTGAGGAATCGGTGAATCGGAATGCCCGATCCACGCAAAGTGAGATTACCAGGTTGGATGAGCGAATTTCCGCGTTGTTGGATAACCCACAACCTGGAAATTTGCCCATGGGTACCACAACCGTGTTGTCGGATAACCCTGCACCGGTTGCACCCACCACCACACCAACCAAGGTGACATCACCTTTGCAGATTCTCTCAAATGCTGTAAAAGCATTAATGGGACAACTCCAATTATTGGATAAGTCTCACGGGAAACTTGTCCAAGATGTTACCGGAATTTCCGAAAGGATTCCGCACTTGGATGACTTTTCCCGTTACCGCAAGCGTATTCGCGCTTTGGAGGATGAAGTTGACCGTATTTGCGGCCAACTCCAACTCGTTGAGCATTTGGAGCAAAGTGTGCATGACTTGTCTGTGGGTTTGGATAATGTGTCCAACCAACAGCGGGTTTCACACCGCAATTCGGCAGTATGCATTGCCGAAGATGCGCCAGATGCTCCAGATTCGCGTTTCCACAACCCGTCTGGGTGCACATGCACCACCACCACCCGTGTCCCGAGTGTCACAATCCGCGATTCCGCGAATTGTGCCACCATTGGCCTTGTCCACAACCAAAACCAGTTTTCGGATGAATTTCCCATTACGGGAACCGAATTTTCGGAAAACACGGCGATTCCGCCAAGTCTCCACCAAGAAATCCATCATTCCATGCTTGTGCGTGGAATGAGCCAAACCCGTACACCGGGAGTGGGTCACATGTTGCATGCGCGACATACCCACACCGGAGTGTCCCCTATTACGGGTGACCAACAGGGTTTGCGACCGGATTTCCGGTACCAGGATTCACCTTCACCAGAAATTTCGCGATTCCGACAAGAATCCGGAAAGGATACGCTTGGTGCTCGAGCGTACCCGGGCCCGAATCCACGGAATACCACCGAGGGCCAACGGGTTTTTCAGAAAGACTTCAAGGGCACCATCGCAATCGCGAATAAGGTGAAACCCCATGGGACGGTGATCCAACCACATGGAGACAGTTTTTCCGGGACTGGGAGTACTACTGGGCATTGAAAGGGCCAACCCAGGACACAAACCCGGAGGTGATCAAGATGGAATTCATCGATTGCTCCCTAGGGATGAAAGGAGCGCGCGCGAACTCGTCATTCGCTACCGCGTTTCCTTTGATGACCTGGTGGAGCAATACGCTTCCACCAGTTCAATTTTGGTCGCTAGGATTACCCTGGAGACCAAGTGGCGGCAATGCGCCCCACCCGATCGCAAATGGAAGTCCATTGACCTTTGGTATGCCAAATGGTTAGGACTTGCTGCTGAAGTGGATGAACTCAGTGAAAAGCAAATGCGCGAACAGTTTTGACGCTGTTCTCATGCATTTCACGCCTAGCCTCATCAAGGATATCCATCGTGAGGAGTTGGCGGGTAATGCAATGACTCTTGACCAACGCTGGAACTACGTTTCCAAGCAATTGAAGCTATCACAGCTTCTTGGTCAGATTCAATCCGCGTATACCGCACACCCAACCGCTGGATTACCGGCTGGTTCGGTGAACGCATTGCAAAAATCACCGGTTTCACCCACTTCACCAACCACGGGATCGAAAACGCGATACCCGCGTTCTTCGGACCAAGCCACGGATAAAGTGTGCTTTTTGTGCAACAAACCGGGACATATGTCTCGGGAGTGCCCTAATCCTGAAGCGCGAAAGCGTATTCAGAGTCCGCGAGGCTCGACCTCATCACGAGGTTCGGGTTCCTCCGCGTTTTCACGCAATCGGGCAATTCACGGTCATCGGGTCCCCGTTCCGGTGGTATTAGCCCCGGATCCCGTTCCGCGATGAGCGGAAACACGGTACCCCTCGGGGTAGGTCACCCGGTGCCCCGGCCAAGAAGCGTGATTCTCATCGCGAGACATCGCGATCGCGTTCGCGAAGCGGATCATCTTCTTCGCGATCCTCATCGGGAAAACCCCGATACACCGGTCATGGTCGACGGGATACCCGGTCACCACGACGGTTTGACGGGAAATCGGGAAACCGATCCCCCCGTTATCCAGATTCGCGACACAAAATCTCGGTGTTCGCTTTGTGGATCGAGTGATCACCACTCATCCAAATGTCCGCGTTCTCGTTCTCCCGCCCTGGCCAACGTCATCGCGGTATGAATCGCGGTGACAAGGGTCACTCCTCCAACCGCCATAAAGTCGGTTTCAAGATATCTTGTTTGGAGGATGACACCCGGCTTCGGGCAGGGAGGGGGATGAGACCACGGATACCGATTTCGAAGGCCCGCATGGCGGTGCGCACGTTGAAATCCGTTTATACCTCTAAAAGGCCCATAGCCTATTCGGCCGGTTCGGACCTGGAGTAGGGGAGCCCGAGGTCCGAGGGCACGGACCTCTGGGCTGATGAACAGATGGAGGTAGGACCTGATCAACCCTCCCCCCTGCCCATCTGCCTTCTGGTCGGTACCCGGAAAATTTTCGGGTCCCCCCCCCACTCAACTTTCCGCTCGGAATGTTGTGCAAAGTAGGAAAGGGTTCATGGGAAAGCTGGCAAGAAAACGTATTTTCGCCAGACCCTTCACTTTGCTTACCCCCCATGGAACTTTGGTCCAAGCGGAAATCAAAATCAAAATTTTTGTGCAAAAGTCAAAATTCTCATTGACACTGGTTGTCGCATTGCACTACTTTTTCGGTTCGGGTTGATACCAACCCCTCTTGGTGAAAGCCAAGAAGCCGATCAAAATTACGACGGCTGACAACACCCCCATGTGCGGTGGTGACTTGGGATGCTTTTTGGACATTGTCCTACCCCTCATCCCCAAGCACCACTCACACCCCCCCCAACCGCAAAATTTTCCGGATACCTGGATATGAATCCGGAATCCATGGTTCTGACGTAATCTGGGATACCCCTTTTTACGTCAGCACCGGCTGGTAGTGGATTGCCACTCCCACGGTTTGCGCACATCACCATTCTCTTCATTGCCCCCCAAACCTTCATCACCGTGGCGTCAACGCGACAGCCACCAATTTTTTCACACCGTTTTCGAAAACTTTTACCCCGTTACCAACCACACCAACCAACGTTTTCCACACCGGGTGTACCGAGAAAGTTCACCCCCTGCCCATTGACACACCAACTTCCGTTCCCCATGAGGCAGGGCAAGCGAGTAGCGGTACCCCCCTCGTTCCACTGGGTTACAAGACGAAAGCCCAAAGGCCTGAAGTATACGGTGTCGAGTAGTCGCCCAGCTGCACCAATACCCCGTTTTCCACCAGATGTATCGCTTTCAGATACATCTGTACACCCCCCAGCAGCTTCAAAAGCGCATCCCAACTTTTACACACACCCTCACCAGACCAAACATGCGCGACCAGGACCACTACTCCGACACTTCCTTCCAATGTGTGCACTGTAGGAGAATTTCCGCCCAGCCAGATTTCGATTGTGGATGTCTAGTCCAAACACCAACACTAATCCGATTTCGCGTAACCATACACTTGGTTGCGGATCGCAATGCGCGACCGTACATCAAGTGCTCCAACAACGAGGTATTGCCTTGTTGTTTGGGACCGCGAAATCCGTGTCACACACCTCCCACCTCCATCTGGCATGATATGGACTGGGTATGCACCCATCCAACCCATCAACCCTTGGGAATGCCCTTGGGAGTGTGGATGACACACCCTTGACCTATGTTTGCGGATCCCTGAATTGCGTTACCGCTCTTCAACCCGCGAACCAGGTCGACACATACGCGATGCGCGTATGGAACGCATTTAATTTTGGTCAATACCGTATTTTGGAGGAATGGTTCTCCAAAATCGCGCTTTGGCTGATTCCTTCGATTTGTCGTTGGAAATTGATGCGTTTTCATCAAAAGCGCATGCGCGCTTGTCGCGATATTGTCGCGAATACCAACGCATTTCTTAAATTCTGGGGTGATACGGTGCTGTGGATGCACCCTCCCCCAAACTTATCCCGGATGTGGTGAGAAAATCTCCGCGATGAAGCGCGAGGAGCTCTCCTCATACCGTCAATCCGAATGCGGATTGGTTTCACCAAACTATCCCATGTGTGTTTTCATTGGTGGGATTTACCCGCTGATGTACCACTATTTGAGGATTTTGTGGTATATTATTACCACCTGTAAAGAAATCATTTTTCGCGTTTGTTTCTTTGACGCATTCGGAATATCCGATGTGCGTGTGCCAAGATACCTTGGTACCAATGGGGATGCCACACCCTCAACGCAGATTTCTGCGGTCATTGAGAGTGCGGACCAACACCCAAGTCTGCTGACTATTGTTCGCGAATTGCTCGCGAATTTCCATGGTGTACTGGATAATCCAGTTTACGCCTGCGACATCGACCCCGCGATTCGCGGTCCGTTCGGGTTTTGCAAAATCGAGCTCAAGGATGGCGCTAAACCTATGCACCGGAAATTCTTCCGTTGTTCGTGAACGCGAACAGGCTCTCAACGAGATGATTGAGAAGCTCATCCAGCGGGTGGATTATCCCTTCCAAGAGCGAGTGGACATCACAAGCTTTTGTGGTGCCCAAACCCGCTGACCAGTCTGGTCAAGAAGTGGAGACTGGTGCTGGATTACCGGTACTGAACTCCCAAACAAAGGATGACCCCTTCCCGTTACCGCTGATCGAGGATTTTGATCACCAAACAATCGGATAACCGGTTGTGGTCAATCTTTGATCTGGAAGACGGTTTCCATCAGATGCATTTGCATCCTGATTCGCAACCGTACACGGCATTTCGTGACATCCAAGGGTGTGTACCAATGGACGGTACTCCCCATGGGTGTTAAGAATGGCCCAGCCATGTTTCAACGCATGATCCAGTGGGTTTTGCGCGATTTACCGTTTGCTCTGGTGTACATCGATGATGTACTGGTGGGAACCAACCGCCATCGCGAAATCGGGCGAGGATATCCTCGACCCGCATTATCGCGATGTGCGCGCGGTATTATCCGCGTTCCAAAAGCATGTGCTTTTTGTGAAGGGTTCCAAAATGCACCTGTTTCGCAAAATTATTAAGTTTTGCGGACACATCCTGAGCAACGGGCAGCGTAAAGCCGCACCCAGTAAGATGGAGGCCATTAAGAAATGGACTCCTGAGGTCATTAAGACCTTAACGCATTTAAAGGGATTTTTGGGATTAGCCAAATTACGCGATTACATGAAAGATTTCGCGAAAATCGCGGTACCCCTAACCGACAACTCAAAATCGGACACCCGATAACGCAAAAGTCATTTGGGATGACCAAATGCGCGAGGCCTTGAATAAAATCAAGGACTTGCTCCTCGAGAACGTGGTTCTCGATATCGCGGATCCATACAACCGTATGTCCTGTGAGGTCGACAGCAGCGATTACGCTGTTGGCGGGTTCTTAGCCAGCATAATGCGGCGAATGAACTCCGACCTGTGGCTTCTTTAGCAGGAAGCTACAGGGCGACAAGGAAGGACAGGTTTTAAATGGAGCATTCGCGAAAAGGAGACATATGCCATTGTGCTAATTCTCCAGAAATTCCGCAGCTGGATAGCCAGCAGCCTGGTCCAGATACTAGTGTTGACGGATCATGAGAGCCTTCAACACTGGTATACCGAGGACCT
>CAAHFI011560431.1:0-12709 GCA_900893395.1 Euglena gracilis
CTGTTCTGGTGTGTTTGTGCGTGCGCGGGGGTGCTTCTTACTGCGCCTTTGTTGCCGGAGTTGGCGATGAGGCCTCCTCCGACACCTTGGCGAAGCTGAACCGTCGTGGCCCCGCCCCCCTCTTCATCATGGTCGCTTGGTGGCCCCCCCCTCGATGGGATGGTTGTCTCTTTCTGGTGTGTTTCTGGGTGGTGGTTGGGGCTGCTTGGGGGGGTCCCCTTTCTGGTTGGGATGTTTTCTTTTTCTGCTGATTTTTTGGGTGGGGGGTTGGGCTCACCATCTTCTTGTGCTTCGCCCTCTTGGTCCCTTCCTCCCCCTTCCTCTGTCGTGGGAGTCCGAGACCATTCGGGCTCCGCACTGCGAGATGGTGAGGTACTGTGCACCCCCCTTTGGGCCATAATTTTTGAATTTTTGATACGACCCCAGTCGCAAATAATGAGCTTGGAAGGCCCCAAAATTTTTCCACTGACCCATTGCTGGACTTCTTCCACTTGCAAACCAGCATTTTTCCACCATAAACCCCAGCCCCTCTGGTGCTGTGGGGTTTCCAGTGGGTGGTGTCCCCCCCCCTCTTGCAGAATTTCTTGGTAAGGGAATTCACCTTTCTGATGTCAAAGGTCTTTTACCATCCAAAGACCATAACAAATTATTTTTGTGCCCAACCATGTGGGCTGTCCTTTCCACATACTCTTTCAATAAATGCCAGGGGCTGATGAGGGGGGTGTGTGGCAAATTCAAAACTTCCTCCCATCTTGGGAATTGCCACCCTTTCCTTTGCAATAAAATGAAAATTTTTTCTGAAACTGATTTTCGCTGTGTCCTGGCTAGATCAACCCCCCTGTGGAGGGCCAAAAGCCTCCAACAGATGATGAGTCTGTTTCTGAGCTCTTTCACAGATAGGTCTGAGAGGGGTTGAATTCTCAGATGTTTTCTAGGAAATCAGTGGGGTCCCAAAAATGGGCATACTTGCAGACATTGGAATTCCATTTCCTTTTCAATGGAGCCAGAAGAAGGGAAAATCTCAATGACCCAAACCCTGGGAGTAATAAGGCTGCTGCATATGCATTTCGTGCAGTATTGATGCTGTGAACAGCAAGATCAAGGATGGCTTCAGCCATCTTGTGGACTGTGCAGTCCTGCAGGGGCACCCCTTTGTGCAAATTGGCCCACCAATGCCCTGAAGGCTGAGTCATATCTTTTGACATTTCCCAGATTTTTTATGTAAGTGTCGATACTGGACATCGAAACTTCCTGGGATTGTAATATTTGCCTGACACAATCAAGCAGGCCAAATTCCACCTTGGGGGGGCATCTCCTCCCCCCAGCAGTTGGTGAACAGACCCCATTGGGGGGGTACCAGCAAAACTTTGCTGCCTGGCTGCCTGATTGACATTAATTGGCGCCACCATGATGTCGAAGCCCAGTGGGGTACGATCAACAGACATTAGGTCTGGGTTTAACATTAATCTCTGAACCCATTGGGGAATGATGCTCCAGGGAGGGTTTGCATAAACTGGGGGGAGGCCCCTCAAATCTGCCTTCAAGGCATCCACCAGCAAAGGCCCTTGGTGGGGTATCGACAAACGAACTTGGGGAATTTTTTGTTGCTGGGTGTGCAAAACATGTCCACCTCTGGGGTTATGTCCTCTGAAAAATTCGAATTTGGGAAAGATGTTCAGGTTTAGGGTATAATCCCCTGGGTCCTTTTGCTCCCTGGTCAGGGAGTCTGCCAATTGCTCCTTTGTGGGAACCCAAACCACCTGCAAATTGATTTGCTTTTCCTGCAATGATACAGGGGTTTTAGGATGGAATTTAGGTATGGC
Source organism: Euglena gracilis (assembly GCA_900893395.1). Taxonomy (NCBI): domain Eukaryota; phylum Euglenozoa; class Euglenophyceae; order Euglenales; family Euglenaceae; genus Euglena; species Euglena gracilis. The sequence continues at coordinate 1,824 of CAAHFI011560431.1, forward strand.
TTTTTGCCTCCCCATTTTGCAAATAACTGACAGCCACCTGGCTGTCCACATGAAGCACAATGTTTGCTTTGGTTTGGCCAAAGATTTTACAGTTTCCACTGCAGCCTGCAACTCTTTTTGATTGATATGAAGGACATGCAGGTCCCTCCAAAAATGCACCTGCCATCTTTGTCCAGCCCCCCCATTGCCAGGTGCTGCTGTCTGAGAACAGTTCCTGAGAGGCCTGGGATTGAAATGCTCTGCCCACACCTGGCTGCAAAAATGCTTTAACTCCACAATTTGATCTTTGACCCCCTGGGGAATGGTCAAGGTGTGGTCCCAACCCCACTTTGGTGTGCAAATCCACCATTTTGCAAAGTTGATCTGTCAGAATTCTGAGAAAGGCATTGAAACTAAATAGCTTCTTACTTGCCCTACAATAGAGCTGAGTTTTCTGCAGCTCATTTTTTGTGCTGTCAGCACCTTTCCTAATTCCTTTCTTAAGGATTTTAGTTTTTCCTGTGGAATTTCCAGTTGGCCTTTTTTTCAAATTGATCCACTGGCCCAAATGCTTTATTTCCTGTGTTGGTTCCAGACATGATTTGGGGAGGTTTATTCTGAAACCTGCCAGAAAAGATCTTTTTTCATTTCTGCCAAATGTTGGGCTGCTGTCTTTTTGCTGGGGGCTAACACAAAATGTCGTCCAGGTAGATGAAAACTACCTTTCCTTCCTTTCTCCATTTTCTTTCCCAGACTCTCATGAGAGTCATAAATTTTTGTGGCAGGCTGCTTATACCAAAGCATGCAGCTTGAAATTGCCACGTTTCCCCCCCCACCTGCATGCAACATGTTTTTCCAGACTGCTGTGCATTTTAAGTGGAAATATGCATCTTTCAGATCTATTTTTCCACAGAACCAACCTTTTCTTAGATATGGGAAGATGTTTCCCATGTGTTCCAATCTGAACTTCTGGGGGTGAAATGGAGTTTTAACTGTCGACAATCTGAAATCAGTCTTTCCTTTGTCTTTTCCCCTTCCTTTTTGGAAATGATAAAATAAGGGACAAAATGTTTTGCCTCCTCGGGTGATTTTCCTGGTTGCCCCTGCACATTCGTATTCTCTCAGAATTTTCTGGGCAGTCATTATTTCTTGGGAGTTTGAAGGGAACTTTTAAGGACATCTGAGGGGGGAGGGGAAGATCTGCCTGACCCCTTCCCTTATTAAGTTTAATACCTCTGTGCTGGCTCCTGCCTTGACCCAATGGGGAATGCTGGCCTGCAGGGCTTTGTAGGGGGCACCCCTGGGTGTGTAATGTGTCTGGGGATTCCAAAGGCCCATCACTGGGTCCTTCCCCCTGGCTGCCCCATCACTGCGGTCAACTCTGGCTGCCCCCATCACTGGGTCACCTCTGGCTGCCATAGGGCGGCTCAAAGACAGGCTTTCCCCCTGTTTTTAAAGATGGGGGAAGGTATGTGTCTGCAGTGGGGAGGTACATATGCCTGGGGAGGGGCTGATTATATCTGGGGGGGCCCTGGAGTAGCCTATCTTGGGCCTCCCCCCAAGGGCTGATGTGTTCTTGAATGCATTGGCCTCCAATGGCCACCTGATTTTGATTGAAATGGCCTCCGTTGGCCTTGATATCTTGATGCTTTCCCTGGCTCGATTGGCCTTCGGATATAATGGCCTCCATTGGCCTTCCCCTGAAGGGGGGCTGCTTGCTTGGATGGGCAGCTCCTGAGGGGTTTATGTTTGAGGAGCTGTGGGTAAGTTGGACATACCTTCCCCAGTGGGATATTTCCAGGTTTGGACACAGGATGCCATAGCCTTGCACCTGGGCCCACTGCCCTCTTGGATGATGGCTGCCATAGCCATGATTCTGGGTCCCAGGCCCTGTCCAATGATGGCTGCCATATCCTTGATTTTGATTTGAATCCTTTGGTATTTCTGATATTTCTTGAGAGGCTGCCATAGCCTTTGCTTTTTCCCCTGGAAGGGGAGGAACTGAGAAAAAGGGGTGGGGTATGTTGGACCTGTGATGGCAGTCCTCCTCTGTCTTCTCTTCCTGACCACAGTTGTCCATGGTCCATGGCCATCATTTTGAGTGGGAGTCTGAAATCTTTGATGTGCTGGGGGGTGTGGGGGTTGTGATGGCCAGGACTGACGTGCTGCTGCCGCCTCACCAGCTTCTGCAGCTGCTGCTTTGTGACCACCTTCCAGCTTCAGCTGTTTACTTGGAAGTTCTTTGAAGTTCTTCTTGGCAGTCTGAAGTTCTTTATGCTAGCATTCTGTAGCTCATTCTTCATGGAAGTCCAGTAGTGACTTTGTCTTCGTAATTGAAATGTTTTTGGGATAATTCCAGTTGAACTCGAAGAGTTGAATTCTTCCTCCTTGAAGTCGAAGGTCAGCAAAAAAGTTTTTTGATAAGTTGACGGTCTTCAGCGAATGTAATAGTCCTTGCACGTATTTCCAGTTGAACTAGTAGAAGTAAATTTCTTTCTCCTTGAGGTCGAAGGGCAGAATTAAGAATCAGCCAACTCCGGCAACAAAAAGCAGAAAGAAGCACCCCCGCGCACGCACAACACACCAAGAACAGAACAGCCGGCAAGGAAAGCAGGACCTCACCATCTCGCAGTGCGGAGCCCGAATGGTCAAAAGGCGGGGATGTCTGTCTCTTTCTCGTGTGCTTCTGGTGGGTAGTTGAGGCTTCTTGACTGGGACTCCCCTGTCTGGCTGGGATATCTGTCTTTTTGGTGGAGGGTTGGGCCCACCATCTTCTTGTGCTTTGCCCTCTTGGCCGTTCCTCCCCCTTCTTGTGCCGTGGGAGTCCGAGACTACTCGGGCTCCGCACTGTGAGATGGTGAGGTAATGTGCACCCCCCTTTGGGCTATATTTTTTGAATTTTTGATCCCACTCCCAGCCTCAAATAATGAGGCAGCGAAGTTTGGCTGGTGCCCCCCCCAGTGAGTTTGTTCGCCAACCGCTGGGGGGAAGAGATGCCTCCAGGTAGAATTTTGCTGCTTGATTGTATCAGGCAATATTAAAATCCCAGGAAGTTTCGATGTCCAGTATCGTGACTTACATGCCCTCCTGCCCCGGGCAATTGTTGCGGGACAAATCGGGCAGCACGGGGGGGGGGAAATTCCAGGGGTGACAATTTGGCCAGCACAGAGGGGGTGACAATTCCCCTGGGGTCAAATTGCCCGGTGCGTCAATTGTCCACCCATGCAGGCCGCATTAAACCCAAATAGCCAAGAACACCATCTGAATCCCCAGTGAACGCGCAAAATGCAGCTATGGATGTGACATTGTGCAAAGCATTTGGTATGTGGATTTTTTCAGCACGTTGTAGCGAATAGAGGATCAATCAAATCGTGTCGGCCAGAAGAAAGTTCACAAACATCTTCTGTGGGGGAGGGGTGACAAACTGGGGCAGCACGGAAGGGGTGACAATTTCCCAGGGAGACAAATTGGGCCGGCACAGCCAGGGGTGAAAACAGCCCGGGGGCGTCAGTTTCCCGGGGGGGGGGACGGGTAACAAATATGGGCAATGTCAAAAGATATGACTTAGCCTTGAGGACATTAGTGGGCCAATTGTTGCAGGAAGGGGCCCCCTGCAGGACAGCACAGTCTACAGGATGGCCGAGGCCATCCTGGAGCTTGCTGTTCACAGCCTCAAAACTGCTCGAAATGCATATGCAGCAGCTTTGTTACTCCAGGGTTTGGTTCATTGAGGTTTCCCCCCTTCTGGCCTCACTGAAAAGAAAGTAGAATTTAAATGTGGCTAGGTATGCCAGTTTTGGGATCCCACAGAATTTCTGGGGAAATTAAGCAAATGCTCTGAACATCTCTCTGAAATGTCCTTGAAAGACCTCAGAAAAAGACTGATCATTTGTTGGAGGCTGTTGGCCCTCCACAGGTTTCTTTAGCCAGAACCCAGCGAAAAATCAGCTTTGTTGGTGGACAAAGTGTTTAATTTGTTGCAAAGGACAGGGTGGCAGTACCCAGAAGGGAGGATGTATTGAATCTTCCACACAGTCCACTCAAAATCCCTGGCATTTATTGCAAGAATATGCGACGAGGGCAGCCCACATTGTTGAACGCAAAATAAATTGTTAAGGTCTTTAGATGGGAAAAGGCCTTTGAACGCAGAAGGAGTGAATTGCCTCAGCAAATAAATTCTGCAGGAGGGGGGTGTGAACACTAAAACCCACCCCAAAAAATAAGAGCCCCCCATAAAATGGACCACCACAAAAATCAGACCCCCCTTGGCCGGTCCGAGCAAAAACTCCGTGAAATGTACCCCCCCATAAAAAAGACCCCCCTGCCAGCGCGAAGCGCCGGATTTTTTGAAAAAAGGGCCATTTTTGGGGTAAATCTGTCATTTTGGGACAGTTTCCATACAATTGAGCATATTTTCCCCTAATTTGTCTGGCGCGAAGCGCGGAAAAATGGTACTTTGGGAGCATTTTTGGACATCTTGGGGGGGTCGAAAAACTTTTCCAGCAAAATTCCATAAAATGGACCCCCCATGAATAAGACCCCCCCTCGGGCTTTCCAGCAACCGACCCATGACCCTGATGGGATGGTCCCATGAGAAGGTGTACTGAGACACATGATCCTGCACGGGGTAATCCCGCCGGGACATGCGCTCAAGATACCGAAAAATACTTTCTTTCACGCGTGGGTGTTCACTCCGTACAGGTGCTTCCCCTGTCTCTTCCTCGGGGAATCCGCGGAAGTGAGCACGGAAGCGTGCCGTGTAAGTGCCAACCGGTACTTGGCGTGCTACCCGTGTCGGGACTTCCCACGCCCAGGCCACGCATGGTAAGGTCCGTCGCGAATCACGACGTCGCCGAGTCGGTGTAACATACCGAACCGGTCGTGATTGCTTCGGCGCACATAAACCACAGGGCTGGCGGGGTGTTCGCGATGGTCAGAAGTTGGCAGCGGTCATCCCACAGTGCCTGTGTCAGGTGGTCCGGTGCCAGGTTTGCACTCATGCACATCACCCGGTTCATCGTCTCCGCTGTGCGGTGGATCATCACACCAGCATACGGTGGGAGGCGACGAGAGCCTGATGGCACCAGATGACGCGCCTTCCGCGGGCATCGAGGTCAATCTGCTACTGCTGCTGCCTTCAGGGTTTCCCTGAGCCGCAGTCCGTTCAGGTGTCTGTGCACCGTATCGGTACACATTTTTTGCTTGGGTGAGGGTGAGTGGTTGGTTAGTAAGGCGGCCCTCCTCCTGGCTCCCTTCCACCAGGCAGCATGATACCGCCGGGTCGGTACAGTGGTTATGGTTAGGTTGTAGGTTGTAGTGATAAGGGTAGCTTTCCCTTGACGATTTTCGGGTAAAAAAAAATTATGCGGAAAGAAACAACGATAAGAATAATGATAAAAGGAAAGAAAACAACATGGGTTTCCCATGCATTCTCAAAAACTTGACGTGGAAACGTCAATGTTATGCTTTTTATTCCACGGCTTCCAATCTTGCTGGACATGCCCCAAAAAACTGGTTGCTGGCTCTTAAGTATTCTCCCCGGGCCTGTACCCTTTCCAGCGGACTTTCCAAAGGTGCATCCCTTTGTCAATTTTTGTGAACGATAATTTGATCGACTACAAAGTCGTCCATCTCAGGTAATCTGGAACGGGGCTTGAAGTGCAGACACGGGATGGGTTTGCCGCCCGGCAGTGTCAGGTGTTGGTTTGAAGTCGTCCATAATGAACGTCCTCAACACCTATGGTCCTAAAGATTTCGCAGGGGCCGAGGCCACAGGGGTCCAACTTGGAAGACTGCATGCGAGTACGGCTATTTCGCACCCACACGCGGTCGCCGGGTCTATACACAGGTGACTTGAAACGCTGTAAAAACGATTTCCGTTTATTTGTATGAATTTCAGTGACACGCTTCTGGACTGCAGAATGTAGATTTTCCACTTCCGGAAACCAGGTCTCGCGAGTGACATCGTTGTGGCGTGTCTCTCCGAAGGGACATCCCTATTGCCGGAGGGTCCCGTCCGAAACTAGTTTATATAGGGAGTGTGGCAGAACCAACCTGGTGGGATGTTGATATAAAACAATGAACATGGTAGCACTGATATCCAATTGCTGCGTGAATCAGCAGTGAAAGACGAAGCATATTCAAGACGGATTTCACGGCTTCCCTCGGCTCTACCATTGCCTTTGGGCCTATATATAACGGGAAAATGTTGCTCAAATCCGAGTAAACCGCAGGGAGTGGTGAACAACCATGCAGAAATCAAATGAACCTGATCACTCACTATTTCATTCGGTAAACCCATTAAGCGAATGCATTTATAAAGAAATACAGTTTGCCAAAATTTGGGCAATCAACTTCTCTTCTGGCATGGAATGGCTACAATGTACCCACTCAGCCGGCAGACGACAACAAAATGTATTGATAATTTTTTTGTCTGTTCTCCTGCACGGTTCTAGTGCAAAAATCCATGCAGAGAGACGTAAAAACGTCACGGGTACGAGGAAAAAGTCAATACACATGAATCGTACCAGGGGGTACCTCTGCGGATTTTAACCGCTCGACAAATTTGACACCGTTGCGCTAATCCCAAACAGCGTGAGTAAAGCTCTTTCTCACTCAGGGTTGTTGAATACCAGCGGCCCACCAACGAAAGAAGTCTGGGGCCCAGGTGACAGTGTTTGTGATAGCACAAAAACACATCATCAACCAGGTCCTGGGGGATACAATATTTGTAACCCGATTCATTGCAAAAAAACCAACCGTAAAGGTGAAAGAGTGTAATTCTCCAGCATTTTGCCATTACGAAGTCTGGTGACAATGGTGTCATACACCGGATCACGACGATAATCCTATTCCCGAAATAACAGTGGGAAGGGGAGTCCGTGCCTGTATTTCGCCGGGGTCCGGACGTGCTTCCACGTCGGCGCCTTCGGCACACTGGTGTCACTAGGAACACTCGTGAAACAGGAAAAGAATCCAAAAGATTGTCCGCAGCGTCGTTTCGACGTGCGTACTCGTCAGCTTCCTGACATCCATGGACAGTTGCGTCCTCCTAATCGGGTTCCCAGGGTAACACCAAGGGCCCGACTGAGCGGATCCGCTACTTTATGTGTGTGACCAGGGGTATAAGTCACCACAAGTTTGAATTGAATTAAAAACTCATGCCATATGCGTCGCCTTCCGACCGATTACATGACCTTGTTCAAATTGTCGGTGTACCAGTGTTGACGACTCTCATGATCAGTCTTCACGTGTATCTTGACAAGACTTCTGGCTACCCAGCTTCGGAAGATCTGGAGTATAAGCACCATTGCGTAGATTTACTTCTCGTGCATACTCCACATGACCTGTCCTTTGCCGTCATCGCTCTGTAGCTTTTTGCTGGAGAAAGCCACAGGTCGGAGTTCATTCGCCGCGTTTTGCTGGCTAAAACTCCGCCAACAGCGTAATCGCGCGCTGTCGACTTCCAGCTCATAAGGTTTTTATGGGGCCGCGATTTCAAGGACAACATTCTCCAAATGCAAACGTTGATTTTCTCAGCGCTTCGCGCATTTGGTCATCCAAAATGACTTTGGTGTTGTCAACAGCCCGGTTTTTGAGCTGTTTGGTGAGGGGAACCGCGATTTTCGCGAAGTCCTCATATATGTCGCACAATATTGGGCTAATCTCAAAAATTCTTTGAGGTGAGTAATCGTTCTGATTACTACAGGGTGAATTTCTTAATTGCTTCAAGTCTGCTTGGAGCTGCTTTCCGCTGTCCATTGCTGAAGATGTGGCCGCAAAAGTTTAGAAGCACACAAAAAAAATGCATTCTCGTGCCTTTCTCGAAAAGCAGATGTTTTTGAAAACCGGTTATCCCGCGCAAACAAGGTAAAAGTGTGTGTTGAGCATATCCTCGCTCGATTTTGCGGATGGTGGTGGTGTTTCTACCAGCACATCGTCAATGTACACAATAAAAAAGCGGTACGTCACGTAAAACCCATTCGATCACGCATTGAAACATGGCTGGGCCATTCTGGACACCCATGGGGAGTACCGTCCATTGGTACCCACCCTTGGATTTCCCGAAGGCCGTGTATGTTTGTTATCGGGGTGCCAGTGCATTTGGGGAAAGCAGTCACCCAGATCAGAAATTGACCACAATCTATTTTCCGATTGTTTGGTGATCAAATCCTGGATCAGGGGGAGTGGGAAGGGATCATCCCTTGTCTGGAGTTCAGGTACCGGTAAACCAGCACCAGTCTCCATTTCGACTGACCTGAGGGGTCCAGGGGTTTAGGAACCACAAATGCGTGGGCGCTCCACTCGCTTTTCGAGGGTACAATCCACTTGCACTGAATAAGCTTCTCAATCATTTCATCGAGAGCTTGTTCACGTTCTCCCAAACAACGAAAAAAACTTCCGGTGCATTGGTTTAGCTCCTTCCTTAAGCTCAGCCTTGCAAAACACCGAACGGACCGCGTATCGCAGGGTCCATATCGCAGGCATAAACTGGAATTTCCAATACACCATGAAATTCGATGTTGATCTGCGAAGAGAATTCGGCTGAATTAGGATGTTGACCGGCACACTCGATGACGGCGGAAACCGCCAGGGTTCCTTCCATCCCTGGGGCTACCGATTTACTCGGCACCACGTATTTTGGATATTCCAATACGCCGAAGATACGTACACGAAAATGATGTTTTGTAAGGGTGGTAATTTTACCACAAAAATCCTCAAAAATCGGTACATTAGTGGGTAAATCCCACCAATTAAAACACACATATGATAGTTGGTGGAACCATTTTGCTTCCGGAATTATGGATGAGAATAACTCCACGGGCTTCATCCCGCATTCAATAAGTTTTGGGGGAGGGTGCATCCATAACACCGTATCACCCCAAAATTTATCAAATGCGTTGGAGTGTTGCGACCAATGACGTGGCAAACAGGTATGCACTGTGGATGAAAGGCATCGATTTTCAATGCCAAATAAAAGGAATCAGTCAATGTCCGGTTATTTTGGAAAACCGTCGTTCCAAAATGCGATATTGACCAAAATTTAAAGCACTCCATAAACGTTTCGCGTATTGATGTACCGATTTCCGGGTTGGATTGAAGAAACACAATGAATGGATCCACAAACATGCGGGCTGTCTTCCACAACCTCAATAGTTAATCCCAAGGGAGTGTGGACAAGCTGGGGTTTTCCCCAGTCGAATCAAATCCGTACCAAGTGTAATCGAGATTGTGATTAGGAATGACGTATTTCGCGTTTCCAAAAAACGAAGCTAATGCGCGTTGTTGGAGCACTCGGTGTACCTCCAAGCATTGCGGGTTACAACCAAGTGTACCCTGGGGTGAGGATTCCGTTTTCGGAATAGCCATTAGTGTTGGATTTTGAACTAAACATCACAGTCCAAATTTCATTGGGTGGAAATTCTCCTGCACTGCACACATTGGAGGGAAGTGTGTTCGTGTGACGGTGTAAGTGGGTGTCGATGGCATTAGCCGGTGAGTCTTGTACAGGTGTGCCAGAATTCAGCACAACTGGTGGGAAAAAGAGTGGTGGTGTAGCTGGGCGACTACTCGACACCATTAATTACTTCATGACTTTGGGCTTTCGTGTTGAAACTGGTGAAATGGCGGGGTACTGCTACTTGCTTGCCCTACCTCATTTGGAACGCATGTAGGTGTGCATTGGGTAGAGGGGAGGCCTTCTACGTACAACCGGTTGTGGAAAACGGTGGTTGGTGTGGTGGATAACGGTGTTGCCGTTGTGGGTAACGGTGTTGAAAAAGTGGTGGTCGTCATGTTTGACGGCAAAGGTGATGGTGTTTGGGTGGCAATGAGAGTTGGGTGCTGTGCACAAACTGTGGGAGTGGCAATCCACAACTAATCGGTACTGGCATAAGGGTATCCAAAATTTCGTCAGACCCGTGAATTACAGATTCGTAACCCGAATTTTGATGAAATGTTGCATTTGAGGGGGGTGTGGGGTGATGCTTGGTAATGATGGGCAAGAGTATCTCGAGCACACATCCCGAATCACCACCCCACATGGGGGTGTTTTTCGCGGTTGTAATTTTGATCGGTTTCTTGGCGCTTACCAAGAGGGGTCGGTATCAACCCCAACCACAGCAGAAAAAGCAGTGCAATGCGCAACCAGTGTCAATTAAATTATAACTTTTGGTGGAAGCTTTTCGAATGCGTATTTCTGCTTGGACGAGTAATTCCATTGGTGGTACGTAAAGTGAAGGGTCTGGCAGAAATACGTTTGCATGCAAACTTTCCATGAACCCTTTCCTACTTTTGCTCAGCATTCCGAGCGGAGTGGGGGGTAGGGACCCGAAATAATTCCGGGTACCGACTGTGAATCGGATGGGCAGGAGGGGCAGGGTTGATAAGGTTCTACCTCCATCTGTTCATCGCCCAGATGTCCGTGCCCTTGGACGCTCGGGCTCACCTACTCCAAGTCCGAACCGGACGCAGAGCCACCCTACGCTGGAATTGTGTGTCAAACAAACTCAAGCTCACACAGATTTGGGCAAATACTGTCCGTTTATCAAACACATCCCACCGCGGGAATCCCTGTGGCTGCGGTCAATGCGTTGCAAAAATCACCCACGTCACCAAGGTCACCACCACGGACCGAAACACGGAATCAGCGTCTTTCGGACCAAGGCACAGATAAACTGTGCTTTTGTGCAACAAATCTGGTCACATGTCTCGGGAACGCCCAAATCCCGATGCGCAATAGCGTACTCAGAGTCCAAGGGGCTCGACCTCCTCTCGGGGATCGAGTTCCTCAGCGTTTCACGTCAATCAGGTGCTTCACGGTCTTGGAGAAACCTCTTTAGCGGTAGTAGGCCAAGGCACCATCGCGTGATGGTCGGGAAACCCTTCCTTCTCGCGTCCGTCACCTA
>CAAHFI011561602.1:0-11028 GCA_900893395.1 Euglena gracilis
CGTTGCAGGCTGACCAGTGGCCGATGGCACGGCACTCAAACCGGCACAGGCAGGCGTGACCACCACTTGCAACTCACCCCATGTTTGCATTGCACATAGGGGAGGTGGGGAGTGGAGGGGGATCGGCCAGGGTTCAGCTGAGCCACCAGATTCATGCCCAACTGGGAGCAGGAGCACGAACTCCCGCACGAAGCAAGCCCCGCCCCAGCAAAGCGGTCAAACCCGAGCAAAACCAATTAAAAACACAACAACCAACCGCAGGCAAAACCCAACGCCTGCCCATGCAGACAACCTCCCTGCTCACTCCCAGTGCATTCCCAGGGGCCTGCGCTGACCCCCGCCCCTCGCCTCACACCACAGCCCCGTCCCATTTCGGCATCTGGCGGCCACCTGAGACCCGCAGGCCACCCAGAACACAGCCTGCACGTCGGCATGCGGCGCTCTTCAAAAGTCCCTCCGCTTTCCCCAGAGCTGCCGACCACCCCACGCCACACCCACGCCATCCACTGTCCCTCCCAGTGCGGGCGCACAATCAGACTCCTTACATCAGCATCAATACATCCAGGAAGGTCATGGGAACACACGCGTCATCAGCGAAGGGCACCGGCAAACCAGGATCGCCTCGCCAATCAGCGACCCCCAACCCCCAATCCCCAATCCCCCCCACAACCCCCAGCCCCCAAACCCTCAGGCTGACTGGCTGGCGGTCCTTTGGAACTGGCCTTGTTGCTGACCGGTGGCCGGTGGCACGGCACTCAAACTGGCACAAGCGAGGCCACCACTCGCACAGTGATGGCGAGTGGAGTGGACAAGCCAAGATTCAAATGAGCCATCAAATATACACAAAACAAACCACAGAAACAGTATTGCTAATTCAGTTTTTCTTCTTTGGCTTCAGGTGTAATAAAAAGGCCAAAAAGAACACAATTTTTGAATTTGGGGAACATGCTGATTCTGAAGAATCTGCGGTGTATTGTTAAAAATGCTCATCAACAAAAACCTTTGCTGCAATGAAAATTGGCCAAATGTGTAGTCTTTTCTGAACCAAAACTATTTCCAATCAGAAATCAAAAAAAATCGCTCGCTTGACGGAAAAAAAAAACCAGAAAAACAAACAAAAAAATATGCAAATTTTGAGAAAATTGGAAACCCTCAAAACAACATATAAGAACGTGTGTTTGGGTTTCCCTGCATTAGCCCTTCCATTTTTTTTAAAAAAAATGTTGAACTGCATTCAAGAATTTTGAAAAAATTTTGGTGTCTGAAAAAGACCCAATATTTTGGAATACACAAATACGCAAAGTCAGCTGATTTAAAAACAGAGAACCTCAGCAGCAAGGTCAGCTGAAAAAAATATACACTGTTCTTTTTCCATCAACCCAGAGCACCACCACGCACGCCGTGGCCAGTGGTACACCTGTGCGGGGGACGGCACGGCACAGCGTCAACCCGCCGGCACTGCTCAAAGGCTCGAACAGGGTCACGGCCTCCTTTCCAGCAGCATCAGCTTCAGGGTACGTTGAGCAATGTGAAGTCAATCATACACCCGCCCCCCCCAACCTTGTCCAAGATGCACCGGTGTTCCGGCCAGAATGTGCCATGCAATGTGAAGTCAATCATACACCCGCCCCCCCCAACCTTGTCCAAGATGCACCGGTGTTCCGGCCAGAATGTGCCATTGGCACTGGGAGGGGGTGGCAAACGGCACGCTGTCAGCGTCACAATACTTTGATGAAAAGAAGCAGGTCGTGTCCAAGGAAAAGGCTATTGGCACAGGGTGTGTGTCAATGCCACAATGTGTCTTGCAGGGGGGGGGGAGGGAAGTTGCTTCTGTTGTTTGTCTAGCCGATTAGCTGGCTGGTGATTTGCAAGCATTCATCCACCCATCGGGACGGGGGGGGGGAGCACACAACAATACAACAATGATCCTCAAAATAAGCAATGCAAAAAAATGTAAAAAAAATGCGGAAAAAAATGTAGAAAAATGCATGCAGGTTGATGTAGATTCCTTTAGGAGCTCCCCGGGGCTGCACACTTTCTGCTGGAAAATGCTTTGAAAATTTTCACTCTTTCCAGAGAAAATTTTCAATTTTGTAACGGTATTTGCTTTGCAGAACGGTGCATGCTTTGGACAATTATTCGCATTGTTCTCAAACGAGACACATACATAAAAACATCAACAAAACAGTGCCTTGCACACTTTCTTTCGTTAAAAAAAAAAGTGGCATAAAAAGCCAAAAAAATGCCACGACAAAAGACAACGCGGTGCAAACTTGCAAAATGACATTGGTCGGTTTGCCCAGTTGCAGGTGCTGAGTTTTCATTGTGCAACCACTGTTTGTGGAATTGGTCCAAAAATTTTCAGCATGCCACTTCCAAATCAGGACGTTTTTTTGACGACCCCCCGGGGGGGTTCAGCTCAGAGGCTGGAAAAAAATGGGCTGGCTGGAAAAGGGCTGCTGGCTGACCACCTGCCCCCCTCCCCTTGGGGTCCCTGGCTGGAACTGGGCCCGACCCGGGGTCGAACCAGGTGCCGAAAAATCGAAACTGCAAAATGTCGAAAAAAAACTGCTATAATTTAAAAAATCGATTTTTTTTTGACCCCAAATTTGCCCAGGTCAGCCATTTTCCGACCCATTTTTGTCCATTTTTGACCCATTTCTGGCCCATTTTTGCACCCGCAAAAGCGAAAATCCGTTACCGTCCAGCCGCTCTTTGGGCCGCTGGAAATTAATAATAATAAAAATGCACTCGTTGAAGGGGGGAGGGGGGTCTGGCTGGAAAATAGCTACTGGCTGGAAAAAAGACCTGGCTGGCTGGACCCATGGGGTCAAATTCCTCCAATCGTTTGGAAGTTGACGAAATTGCCTGTGCAACTACCCAAAAGAAATGGAAAGACAAAATATGCAATAACAACAACAACAACAACAATATTGAAAAATGCTACTCTTCACAAATTTTTATTATACAAAAAAATGCAAACTATGCAAAAAATGCCCATTCTCAAGGATTATGCAAAAAAATGCAAATAATGCAACTGGCATATTCCCCCACCCCTGCATACTTCATAGTCCATCATCTACATGGTATGAAAATGCACCATGCACATCTGAATGCAAATCTGTTCGGCTGTCCACATGTTTGATGGTGCACACACATGCACATGGAAAAATTACGCTGATAGAGAGGAGAACAGCAATAAAAGCAAGAGCAAGAAGGAGTCCTCAGGAAGCACTGCAGCATTCGGGGACACAAAGCAGCCCTGGATGCAGCACATCCGCCCTTTGAGGGTCTCCTGCACAGGGTGATGAGGCACCGGCTGACAAGGAGAACAGAACCGTGACGCTGAGAGAAATGCCCCAATAATTCCCATCCCTCTTCCGATGGCAAGGCGAACTTTCATTAATCTGGATACCATTTGCAATGAGGCGCCCGAAGGAAGGTTTGGGAGCACCCATATGGCCCCGAACCCGGGTTAGGGCAGGGGGGGTAGGGTAGGGGGGTGGCTTGGAATGGGGACATTCCTAATTACAGGCAAGAGTTTCGGGTGGGGGTTATGTCGGGGATAGGGTTAGGGTAGGGTCAGGGTTCGGGTTGAGGTTAGGAATGAGGTCTGGGAAGGGGTGGTAGGTAAACCCGCCTAAACCCCCCCCAAATAACCTGGCGGGGTCCTTGCTCCTGGTGGGGGCCGAATAACTTGGCGGGGGGAGGGGGCAAAAAAGTTGGTTCCAGTAACTTGGCACCCCCTTTTTTAGGCAAAATTCCTTTATGGCACTGAAAAAAAAGGCCCAAATAACCTGGCGGGGGGGGGGCCAAAAGTTGGTTCCAATTACCTGGCACCCCGCCAGGCTTCCCAGGTGGAACCCAGGGGTCCCGGGTTCGTCCCATGTCTCAAGGAGCACCCCCCGAAGGCGGCCGCCTCCCCGTGGCCGACGCCTGCCCAGCACAGCGGTGGCACTCCAGCAGCGGCTCGGCACACTCCACGGGGCCACGCAGGTCCCCCACCAGCACCGCACAGTACTCCTTGCAACGCCAGCCTTTGGCTGTGGACGCCCTTGTGGGCGTTATGGACACCAGAGGGGCTGCACACAAAAAAACACCGGTGCAATGGGAAAGTCTCCCCAGAAGGAAATACAAACAAGCAGGGAACACAAACACAAAAGATACATTAAAAAAAGAACCCTCAAAACAGGGTAGACAAAAATTACGGAAGACGAAAATCACAGGGAAAAATTATGGCAGAAAATATTCAGTAAATTTTTGGGTTTTTGGATTTCAGTAAGGAAACTGAACAAATTCAGGTCATTTTTTTGCCCAAAAAAATACCATCAACGGTCGATATTTGGCAAAGTTTATTGTGGCCCCGAGCGAGAGATTGGTGATGAACTTTTTGGTGGTCGCCAGCGACCATTCGTGATCGGGCGACTAGTCGCTAGCGACCACCAATCCTAAGTCCACCCCCCCTCTGAAAAAGTTTTTAAGGCCCCCGCTCCAAAAAAAAATTCATTAAATGTGAAGGAAAATGACTCGAAACCCACCCAAACGCCTTCCAAAACCCCCATTCGGGTGTCAATTTGCAATGACCCTTGTGTGTGATGGCCGAGTCGCACTCCCTAATGAACTTAGTTGGCCTTCGGTCTCCTCCCAGGGGCCAAGGGGGGGGGCGGCTGCTTTGGCAATGGTTTCACAGAACAGACGCAAAGAGAAGATACTACCGAAAATTTCCCCCCAAAATTTTTTTTGAATCGACCCTTGAATGGAAAGCATTTGGGTGGGTTTTGAGTCATTTTCCTTCACATTTGAATGATTTCCTTCACATTTTTTGGAAGGGGGGGGCTGAAAAAATTGTTTTAGGGGGGGGTGGACTTATTATTAGTGGTCGGCCCGACACCAATGGTCGCTAGCGACCACCAAAAAATCCATCACCAATTTCCCGCAATGAGCATTTTCTGGAGGTTTGGCCATTTTCTTGCCATTTTTGGCTAAGGCTTCACGGAAGAGGGCGTGGGAAGCCGAGACCAGTCGAAAAAAACAGTAAAAAATTTATGGCAAAATTTGGGTATTTTACCAAAATTTTTGTCTACCGCAAAATTTGTACACCCTGTATGCAAAGGGAAAGCAAAAAGAAAAGGGGAAAAGAAACCTGGCACAAATCAAATGCCGGAAAACTGCTTGGATTCTGTCCATTTTTTTCCTGCGACGTTTGTCTGTTCAAGCCTCCTCTCCAATAGGTTCCATAGGACAAAGCACCCCAGATTTGAAGGCATGTGAGGGGTCCAGGTCCAATGGTCGGGGGGGGGGGGGTTGACAACCAAATCTTAACAGCCTCAAAATGACCCCTTTTGGCCAGTTCAAAATCTTGCCTCAAATCCATCCAAATTGGAGCCTCAAAGATGTCAAATTTTTCTCTTTGGTGCTTTGCGCCGCAAAGTCTCAGCACTTTTGATAACATATTACCTAAAAAATGGTGTTAAGGCACTTTGACACTTTGAGCCTGGACAACCTCCTCAAATTGAACTTTGGGCAACCCCAGCCACCTGATAAGACCTCCAGAAAAAAAGACACGCACATTTCTAAAACAAGGCACAGGGAAAGCCCACCATCCAGCTAAAACGTAAATTAACGCTCAATGCTGCGCCCGAATTCGTTGGGATGATGCGGTGATATGCTGTGTGACAGGGTGTTCCCTTGCCTTGCCAAAGAACCAACCCCTCCCCAACCTTTCTGACTCTGTTATTGCTGAAGATCCAAGGTATTGAAGAGAATTTTGACCAACAAAAATCATACAAAGAGGCCATCGCCTCCCACCCGCAGAAACAGGCTGTACAAATCCCGCCAGAGACCATCTGCTGGCTGAGGGCTTGTGCCACCTGAGAACGTCCCCATAGGGATATACAACTGCACCTTTTGAACAACTTCGACATTGCCAACCAAAATTCTGGTGAAGCGATAAAGAAGCGCTGATTCTGAATTTGACTTCCTCGCCCCTGTTGAATGTGCGGTGCCCACAGTCTGGACCAAAAAAAAAAAATGAAAAAAAGATAAATCCACCGAAAATTCTTTTGTAGTTTTTTCTTAAAATCCTGTAGAGTTTCAAAACAGAGCACTTGCCAGAAAAGCCTTCCATTGTCCATACCCATTGTCATCAAAAGCGGAAACTGTCAGTGTGATCATCAAAAGAAATGAAAGACTTTTTACTTATGGTTGCAACCTCAGGCAAAACAAACATGAAGAACAGCATGGGAGTTCTCTCGTGGTGGAAAAAATTGGATTTTAAAAAATCGAAACATCACAAAAAACTGTGCAAAATGAAATATTCTGAAATGATTTTTAACGTGTCCTTGCACAATGTCTAACAAGCCCCATGGTCCAAAACTTGGCACGCACGCGCGCGCACACACACACCAACTGCACCATTAAAAGGGGAGGGGTTGTACAAAAGAACAGTGTTTCTTCGTTCAGATTGAGTGTGAAAAGCGCCCTGATGTTGCTTCTTTGACAGAAACATCTTTGCGATTCATTCCACCCCAAGCTACAATCCAGAATGCATCAATGTGGGATTGAGTTTTCCAAGAGAAAAAGCAAAAACCCACAATGCGCATTGTCACACACACACACACGCACGCACACACACACACACACAGAGAGAGAGAGAGAGAGAGAGAGAGAGAGAGAGAGAGAGAGAGATCATCCATGCACATGTGCAATCCCCAAAGCGCTTTTATCACACATCGGCCAACAACCTCAAGCACACAAACCTCAGGAGACCGCCCGAACACCACCAAGCCACTCGTCTCGCGGTCCAGGCGGTGGACGGGGTACACCGGCGCGTCCCTCCCGGACTCCGCCTCCAGTGTGTCGCGCAGGAGGTACGCCAGCGTGTTGCGGAAGTACCGCCCGCTGGCCGAGACGGGCAGGTTGCCGCTTTTGCTGCGGGGATCAGGGCGGCGGCGGTGGCCGACAGATGGCCAGGCATGAGACGCTTCGTCGGGAAGAGGAAAGCCACTTTCGCGTTATCGAAAATTGGTCCTCTTGTGTGCACCAAACATTCTTTGTTTGCGAGATCGCCCCCCCCCCACTGACCAGCTTCTGTTCAGCCCACGGATGCATTTGGGGACTGGGAGGGCATTCGTCCTTGGGAGCACACAGATTGCTCTTGTTTTCAGCTCAAAATCTCCGCATTATAAAAGCACCCAATATTCTGGGCCACCGGGGAAATTGCAGTGAAATTGCGAAAATTGCAGGATACTGATATCGAGAGCAAAATAGCAAAAAAAAATTGACCTAGAAAAATGCACAGATATTTCTGAGGCAGAAACCTCTGCCTGAATTTTTCAAACTTTTATTGATTTCTTGGGACGAACATGGGTATTTTTGGGTGCAGCAAGTTCAAACAGCACTTCCAATACAGAGGGGAGAAAAATGTTGGGAAGCTTGAATGCAGAGATACATTTCAGAATGTGTCCTTGCCCAGGTAATTTGCCACACCATATAAATGAGGAAAATAACTGGAAATCTCCAAAAGACCTGACAATAATGATTGCCTCATCTTGATAGTGAACATCAAATGTTGGATCCACCGGCACCTCGGCAGCGTCGGTGCGACAAGAGACCTGCCAACGCGGGAGCGGCTGCTGAGCAATTTGTACATTTGCGAGAGGGGTCAGATATGTTCACAAGAAAAACAATAATCATGTGGTCCGAAATTTTCCAGTGGCGGTGATGCATAAGTTGCTCGGGTCGGCCAGGGTCTTGGGCGATGCACTTCAGGAGCATTTGACCCTCGAGCCCCCCAAATCAGAGGGATGTTCTTTCTGGCTATGGCAGGAATATTCGCTTCAAAAGACAACCAGCAAGTTTTTTTTTCCACATGCAGGTAACTGCTCATTTTCTCCTTTGGCTCCTTTGGGGGGGGCAACATGAACTCGCTCCTGCTCGGTGGGACAAACTGTCAAAATTCAGGATGGTGTGCAACCCTCAGCCAAACGGTTGCTGTATCCTCAGACCGATTCTCATCATTTCTATCAGTTCCAAAAAGTGTTTCGAAAAAAATATTGCAACCTTCTGATTTTCAAAAAAAACACAAAAAACCAAAACCATAAACATCAATGTGCCATGCCAGATCAACAGAATCCAAATGAGCATTGGTTAATTGCCATTCCAAAACTCCCCCTCCAGCAAGACGCTTGCTTCTTTGGTGAAAAGAAAAAAATTCTTTTGGGAACCTTCCATGCAGTTCGCTGAAATGGAAAACGGGGCACACTTGATCACGGGTGGCCAACACTTGTGATGGGTCTGCCACCAGCCCATTCACCCAGACACGGCCCTCCGACACCGCAGCCTGGAAGCAAAGACGGAAACAAAAGGCACTGGGACGGAGAGCCTGAAACGATGTGGGAAGGACCGTGCAACATCAAAATGAAACATCGGACGCCAATTGCCCTCCCCCTCCTCGTCTGCAGGCAACCTCTGTCTGCACAGCAGCCCCGTTGATGGGAGGCCACGGCCAACGCGCCACACCATCCACTGCTGGGCCGTCCGGTAGCGAAAGCGGCGGGTCAGGAATTCCACCACGGTCTCCCGGGCCTCCTTGGAGGGGCGGGTGTAGTTGATGGTGGGCTCCTGTGAGAGCAGGCAAGGAAATAGGAAAATATGCATCTTGCTTCAGCATACCTCCCCCCCATCCAAGACACGCCAATGTTCGGGGAAAATGCCTCCTGTTGGCTCTCCACTTTGGTGTGTCTCTCCACGTTGCTTGTTGCGGCAACCTTCAATGCTAGCCTGCAGTGCGCCGTGCCACCTTGGCGGACCCCAATCGTCATCTTAAATACGTGTGCCTGGAAATGGCCAACCTCAAGGAACGCGGAATGCCCGACTGACTAAGAAACCTCCATGCTTTGCAGTATTAAACTAGCGGTTAAACTTGCATTGTTTCATTGTTGATTTGTGGGTGACATTTCGGCTGCCCAGCAAAAATACCTCCCCCCTTGTAAAAGACACACCATGTCGCTGACACCCCCCCCCTGCAAAACTGACCAGGTATTTGTGGGTCCAAAAAAATAAGGATTTCCAACCACCTCCTCTCCCCATTCTGCCATCCTGGGTGACCACCTTTTCAAAAAAAAAAAACCTCTGTGCCGGCCACACCTTGTTGCTGGACAGCCGCCGAGCATGCTGTCGCCGGGGCGTTCCGGCGGAAGAGTCTGCGCTGCCGCAGCACTGCGTCGAGGAAGCAACTCTAACTGGTGTTGATTCACCCAGAGGGGGATCGGTTTGCAGACGGGGGAGTTCCTCGCTGGGAAAATGGTGTGGTGCTCGGGCAAGCAAAAAGCAAGTGTGAATGTCCCAGCGCCAATGGATGCAGACCAATTGACCAAAGCGCCCGGGACCAAACAAATTTCAATTTCCAACAGTGGCATGTGGGTAAAATTCTCACTTCACTCAATTTTCAAAAATATCAAACTTGAACCTGAAATATGAAGAGTATTCACAGCCCAAACCCTTTTGCAAACTCGCCCATAAACATCCGCTTTCAACGGCCATCTCAACGCTGGAGGTCAGTCGCACGGGTGTGCGACGTCTGCTCGGGAATGGTTGCCAGGGCGCCTTGCATGGGTGCACAATCGGTGCCAAAGCGCACCTGGACCCCTGTCGCGGAGTACAAGCCGCAGCCTTCCGGTGGATGGGATCGCCAGCGAGCCCAGCCTCTCAGCCCCCAGTGCAGCGCCAGCAGCCCCAGGGCGGCCCACAGGAGCCCGGCCGCCACCGGGTCGCCAACAGGGCGCCGGTGCGGGGACCCCGCGGCGCTGGAGGGCCACCGGAGCGGTGTTGCGGGGCGATGGGGAACCGCCACGGCATGTGATTTGCCATCATTGCCGTCCGTTGTCTGGGGGGGGGGTCAGGGGTGCTTTTGACTGGGTGGGAGGGTCGGACCACAGGGTGAATGTGCGCATGCGTTGATGTTGAAGGACACTGGGCGTGGAGGTGCCTGGGAACCCGGAGAATCAAATCACCCTTGGCAGGAGTGTTGCCACGCCAGCTTTCTGGCTCTGTTCCGCAACCCCTTCCTTCGGCAGGGGGGGGGGCGTGCAAAACCAACGGTCACTGAATACCCTGCCCTTGGGCTCCAGACTTCCTTCATAAAACAATTGGGCGGGTGGACGCATTTGGGGTTGTGCGCAAATACCCAGGATACAAAAGCAAATCACATTCACTTTCCCTCCGAGGTGGAACGGTCTGGTACCATTGTTGGGAGAAAGGCTCTTCCATAATTGGCAGTTTGCGAAATTGGCTGTAGTATAATCTCCTCCCAGCTCCAAAGCGCTGTAGACTGGAGGTGCATCAGCAACACTCTTTGCAGAGGAAAAATACTCGGTAATGTTCCACAATGTACCGTGGACATGCAGGGGATGTCAACTGCTTACTCACAATCCACACAATGAAAAACCAACCAATCAAGCTCTCTTAGGCTGCGGTTCTGACACCACTGGGGGATAGATCTGACTCTTGGCAAAGCGGGTCAGCAATCTCTCTGTCTCTGGCAGCTTTAAACCTTGAAGAGCCAAGCACCTCCTCTCTTGCCTCCGCAAAGCTCATAAGAACATTACCGAAGAATTCCAACACTGATAGGCCCAGCCAAACCTTTGGCATGGTGCAGTGCCCCCCCCCCGAACGACACCCACATCACACCCGTTAAATGGTCCGTTCGCTGTCCCCAAGACGAGCCCCTGGTAGACGCGGACCACTCCGCTGCCTGATCGCCATCCCCTCCTGAGGCAAGGCTCTCATTAGAGAGGGAGAGAAAAGCAGGCAGGGGAGACCTGAAGGAATCGGAGGATGGCACGATTGGGGGGGGGGGTGGAATGGATTCCGCATGTTCCACATATCAAGGAAAAAAGCAGAGATTAATAATTAATCTAACAAATACACGCAAAACTCTTGGGGGGACAAATCAGGGCGCATTCTGGTGCATCCATGTGTGCGTCTGCATGCTGACAAAGAGGACGAATCTTCCCTTTCTTATGAAGA
>CAAHFI011562558.1:0-10868 GCA_900893395.1 Euglena gracilis
CCCTGGGTGTAATGTGTCTGGGGAGTCCACAGGCCCCATCACTGGGGTCCCTTCCCCTGGCTGCCCCATCACTGGGGTCCTGCCTGGCTGCCCCATCACTGGGGTCCTGCCTGGCTGCCCCATCACTGGGGTCACCTCTGGCCCTGCCATAGGGCTGCCCAAAGACAGGCTTTCCCCCTGATTTTGAAAGATTGGGGAACGTCTGTGTCTGCAGTGGGGAGGTACATATATAGCTGGGGGGTTTGGCTTGATTACCTTCTGGGGGGGCCCTTGTGTAGCCAATCTTGGGCCTCCCCCCAAAGGGCTGGTGTGATGTTGAATGCATTGGCCTCCAATGGCCACTTGATTTTGATTGAAATGGCCTCCATTGGCCTTGAAATCTTGATGCTTCTCCTGGCCTCCATTGGCCTTTTGCATTTAATGGCCTCCATTGGCCTTGATATTTCGATGCTTCCCCTGGCCCCCATTGGCCTCTTGCATATAATGGCCTCCATTGGCCTTCCCCTGAAGAAGGGGTTGCTTGCCTGGATGTGCAGCTCCTGAGGGGTTTGTGTTTGAGGGAGCTGTGGGGTAAGTTGGGCATACCTTTCCCCCATGGGAGCTTCCCAGGTTTGGACACAGGCTGCCATAGCCTTGCTCCTGGGCCCACTGCCCTCTTGGATGATGGCTCCCATAGCCATGATTCTGGGCACCAGGCCCTGTCCAATGATGGCTGCCATAGCCTTGACTTTGATTTGAATCCTTTGGATTGAGGCTGCCATAGCCTTTGCTTTTTCCCCTGAAAGGGGAGGAACTGAGAAAAAGGGGTGGAGTCTGTTGGACCTGTGATGGTGGTCCCCCTCTGTCTTCTCTTCCTGACCACCGTTGTCCATGCCCCATGGCCCTCATTGTTAGTGGGGGAGTCTGAAACCTTGAGTTTTGAAATCTCTGAAGCGTTGGGGGGTGGGGGGGTTGCGATGGCCACGGACTGACGAGCTGTTGCCGCCCCTCCAGCTGCTGCAGCTGCTGCTGTGTCTCCACCTTCCCCAGCTTCAGTTGACTTCTTGGAAGTCCGTTGAAGTTCTTCTAGAAATTCAAAGATTCTTTGAAATTCATTCTTCATGGAGGTCTCGTTGTTGATCTTCGAAAAGTTGAATTCTTCCGTCAGGAAGTTGAAGTTCCGAAAATTTTCGTCCACTTGAGTCGTAGAAGTAAAATTCTTTCTCCTTGAGGTCGAAGGGCAGAAATAGGAATCAGCCAACTCCGGCAACAAAAAGCAGTAAGAAGCACCCCCCCCCCGCACGCACAAACACACCAGAACAGAACAGCCGGCAAGGAAAGCAGGACCTCACCATCTCGCAGTGCGGAGCCCGAATGGTCGTTTCGAGCTCCGGGTCTGCAATGTCACGTGGTTCCAAAAGATTGTGTTCCTTACGTTCTCAGGCATTTGTGATCCCCCCATTTCACCTTTGCGCATCGTGGGATGTGCTGGGGTAAAAAGGTAAAACGCTAAACGGCTCATAAGCTGCTCTCCGTGTGTCAAGCTAAAGGGCCCCAGAAATTTCGCACAATTTGCGCATTTTTGCAAATGCGCCCATTTCCAAGAAAAAACCCCTTAATGCGAATCTGGCCGCCCAGGTAAAATTCAGTGCAAATCCTCCTCGAATCCGGTTGCGGTTGCCTGGAAAAACCTCGTGTTTCCCCGGCGGGGCGGGACCGAAAACTCTACAAGTGGGACTCACTCCCCACAAATTATGCACAACAACTGGTGTGGTTTACGTTTTTCAAGGGAAAAATCATGGAGAAAACCAGAAAATGACTCCGGCCTGAAACATGTCAGGTATTTCAGGTGCAAATTTGTCTTCTTGCAACGTAGTGCTGTTGCAGAAAAGTGTCCAACAGTCACAGGTCCTTGCACGTCATCAATTCAGTACGCTTATCTGCCAAACAGATGAGTCCAAAACAACTTCAACTGAACATTACACACTACCTCTCTAATGCCAGAAACATTGACAAACAATCCGGGTTCCATATTGTTTGTTTCACAACCGCAACTGCACTGACTGGCTTTATGCGGGGTTTCAGACGCGCCATTATTTGTTTGCCGCAAGAGAATTTTTTCTCAGGGAAAATTTTTCAGGTTTTTAAAGGTCATCACAGGGAAGAAAAACTTCCCCGGGGTGATTATTTTGAGGTTTTTTACGTTTTTATCAAGGTGTTTTAAGGCATTTTGGCAAAACAAAATTAAGGGGGTTTAAGGTTTTTTAAAATTTTTTAAAGCGCCTTAAAAATAATGCGTGGTTGGTGGGTCAAAAAAAAACGCCCCCTGGGGGGCAGTGGTCCTTTGCGAGGGACACATGCTCCTTTGAAGGGGGGATATTTGGGGAATTTCTGGCGAAAAAAAATTCTTTCCTTGGATTTTTTTACCCTGTCTCCGAAATTTTTAGATGAGTAATTAAATCAGAAGATCTGAGCATCATCAAGGGTGGCAGAGGGAACTGAGGCCAGATGCCGCAGCAGAGGCCAGGGATCCCAGAAAGCGCCATACTTTTTTATATTTTTGTTCCACGCTTTTTTGCAATAAGACCTGCAATCTCATCAGATGATGCCTGGTGGGGAGACCCGCCTGCGGAAAGAAAGCAAGAAATGTGCGAAGCCACTCTGACTTGGATATTGTATGTTTTTGAATTATGTTCTGTCTCATTTCAACATTTTTACAATAAGCTGTATGTTTTTGGATTAAGTTTTGTCCAATTTCAACATTTTCCAATAAGGCTCCGATTTTATTTCTCAACGGAATGTGCCTATAGGGGCCACCATGGTGCTACCATCAAAACTTGTGACTTTAGAAAAAGCTGCATCCTGTCGAGAAATTCTTGAATGATGGACCAAGGGAGGGGGGTGGCATAGAGCCTCCCATGCTGTCCAGGGAGCACTGCTGGGCATCTGTTGACTTTGCCTCCCAGATTGGCCACCTGGAAAGAAAATCTGCTAACTTTTTTCCTGGGGAGGAAAGATCCGGTTTTAAGGATATGAAGGGTTGAAAAAAGCTTTTCCAGATCATGAAAAAATTTTCTCTCCAGGGAGTCATCCCCCCTGTCCAGCCCCTATCTCCTTAGGGGGTCTGACAGGAATTGGCTGGAGGGAACCCACTTCACATCCAGGGGGACATTGTTTTGGATCATCCAATGGAAAAATGGTTGCAAAATTTGGTTGAAAGGGTTCTTTCCCCACCCCCTTTGCTCAGGTAATAAAAGATTACTTGATTGCCCAAAAAAAGGCACAGTCTATCGTTTGCTTTTGCCAGTGATCTTGCTATGCTTGTGGCAGCCAGGAGGTCTTTTACGTTTATGTGTGTGTGAACGGATTATTTTTCACTCCAGTACTCCTAGATGCATTCTCCTGGTCTTGGGTCCAGCCCCCCCTACGCCCAAGGTGCTGCTGTCTGAGTGAAAGACTTTTGTGTGTTTTTGCACAAATGGTCTTCCTGACCAATTCCCCAGCAAATCATTTTTTTTTAACTCCTCCGTTGTCTCCTTGAGATGGGGTGAGCTGACTCCCAACTGCCCTGGGGGTGCTGCACCAGAAAACTTGAGCGCATTGATGTGCAAGCCCTTAAAGAGGGCAGGGCCAGGAGACTTGATCTGATTTTTCCTATGATTTTTTTGTGATGAACTTTTCTCGTTCTTTCCTTGCCGCCGTTTTGTTTTCTGAGAGGAAAGTTGCAGTTTTCCCTCCTGATAATTTTTGCGAAGTCCCAAATGAGGAAAATTTGACAGGGCTGCAGCAGACTATTCTTTGTATTTATTTTGAACCCAATGGCATTGAATCGTCCACCACCGTGGCTGGGGTTGGTGCAGTGATGAGTGTGTCGTCCAGATGGACATACTCCTTAATTACCCTTTGATACCATCTTTTTTCGACGGCGGCCATCAGCCTCTGAAAATCCTGTGGCATGATGTTTGGCCCAAAGGGGACTGCTTAGTATTCCCAGACCTTGTCTCCTACCTTGGATCAAATAAGGCTTTAGGGTTTCGTGCAGGGCAGAGGAAAATAGGCATGCTTTAAATCGATTTTTGCCCCCGGTGACTTTTTTAGAGGATGGGGTAGACCCTGAATGTGATCCAGGGTAAACTTTTTTCCCTGGAAAAGATGTTTATTTCTGCAGTGTGAAATAAAACGTCATTTTGTTTCCCGTGACGGTTCCTCTTTTGAAATGAGGAAGCAGGGAAGCAGATGGGCTGCGCCGTCTGCTTCCACCCTTTTCACAGCTCAAAATTTCGGTAATCTTTCAGAACCTTTTGGGCTTGCTCCAAATTTGAGCACTGTCTGCCTGTCACAGATAGGTTAGCGGTTTGGTGCCACTGGGTTGTGATCTCCTCCCTGATCAATTTGACATGGTGAGGGCCGGCATGTTTCTCCCACCAGAGCAGACAGAGTCTTAACCTCTGGGGCTGGGGTGTGTCTACCCAGACCACTTCTGCTAGGTTCACCCTTTCCTCAACCAGGATGTTTGTTAGTGCGTACAGACCTGGGATCACTTGGGCCTGTGGGGGTGGCCAGGCCTCTGTCAATCATGCCATTTGGGCCCTGCTGCAGCCCACTGTGGGTACTGAGCAGGGGGGGGGGGGTTCTGGGGTTCTCCTCTTCCCTGGGGTAGCTGGGCAGAGATTGCCTCTGCCCTTGCCTTTTCCTCCTCTTCACTTCCAGCTTTTTCCTTGGTCAAGGCTTGTGCGCGGAGCCAGGTCTTACAGAGCTTGAAGGCAACCGAGGCCTGCTTGTCGGACAACTCGAAAGACGAACCAATTTCTAATTCGCACGCAACGACTATTGTGAAGAGGAAGGCTCCGTTGTAAAGCCTGGTAGATGCGTCCACCATGGCCTCTCTGCATAGCTACTCCAGATACCGCGCACGGCGTCGTAGTCCATTGAGGCTGCACCCCAACCGTCTTTGCCACGAAACTCGTGACAATTCCTTTTGAAGGCCCCAAAAGGGCAGTTGCAGCTCCGCGCGACAAAGATGTATCATCGTAGATGGTTTGTATCTCCACCGCGTCCGCCGTCGTGATAAATTTGACCGACACTTCTTCCTCTTTCGGGTAATTGATAACAGCCAATTCCCGCAAAGAAGGCGCTAAGGGTTAAAGCCTTACCTTCCCAGGAAAATCCACCTTCAAAAAGACGTCAAACAAGGCATGAACTCACTTGGGGGAAGTGTAGAGCCCGAGGTGACATATATACCTCCATCAAGACGCTGTTCACAGCACAAGTTCCCTTTTGCATGCGAGGGCTTGCTGCCAGCACTAACCGACACCGTGAGATCCGAACTTTGACTCGTGAGGCCATGGCTTGCTCGCCATCCTCCTCCATCTTTTCCTTTCCCATACTTCTTGAACTTGAATTCCCCACCTGGGAAAACAAATTGCAAGACATTCTTTCTGGGAAAGGCCAGTGATGCAGATGCAAGATTTGTGAAATACTGCAGGGATTAAGACACAACATCTTCAAGTCCTCTGATTAAAACTATTTCTGTTCCTTCTGTTCCACGTAGTGTGACAGGGACGCCTTTTTTCCTCTCATCGACCCACCATATGTCCGGTTCTAACAGCAGAAAGAAGAACTTCTGGCTCAGCACCACCTTGTCAGCTTGTACTTCTTCCTGTATCATTGGATACATTCTGACTAAATTCAAAATTATTTGATGGCTTCATCTCAGCGCGTTGTCCAGCTTGGATGTGGAATCCTGCCGGTGGTTGTTGACCTCCGTCTTATCCTTCAGCCTTGGAACTTGGGTAACATTTCGAACAAAGAACGTATATCCAAACGCCAGGAACATGACTACTGCTGGTGCAGGACCTTTTCTAAGTCCGCTTGCAGGCTCTAGCGGGTCTCCTCACACTCTAAGGGTTCTTCTTCCCGTTCGTCCTCTTTCTCTGTCGTCGCATGCGCTCTGTCATTTGCGTCCAGCGTCATCGAGGCACCTCGAAGTTCTCAGCTTCGGCGGAGAGCGTCTCCATCTCCGCTGCCAGCGGTGTTTTGTAACTGGCCGGTCGGGCTTCGCACTGCTAGATGGTGGGGTACACCATCTTCTTGTGCTTTGCCCTCCTGCTCCCCCTTCCTTTGTCGTGGGAGTCAGAGGTTGGCGCGTTGGGTTAGGGGCAGTCGCTTTCAACAACGTTATCTGATTCGCCCTCCCTTCTGGAGGTGCGGACAAAACGTGGCGAACCGTGGCCGCCTCTGCCCCCCATGTGTCTGCATCCAAAAATTTTCAACAAAAAAACCCACCCACGGCGGCCACGGACTGTGGACCACAGTGGTCAGAAAGACCAGAAGAGGGAAGGAACCCCCGTCCCAATACGGGCAGAAAAACGTGGGGATTGGGGCCCGAACACAAAGCAAGATGGGACAGAAGAAACCCAGAAGCTTTCGGAGACATTAGGGAAGATGAAATCAAGGATCAAACTCATTCTACCAGAAGTTGGGCCCAGTCCCCCAGAAGGCGCAACAATGGAGACCCCAAGGTGGACATCCATTTGGGTACCGTGCAGTTCAAAATCCCAGTACGGGCAGATGGAATGCGGGCCAAGGGGGACAACATTGAGCAGGCCTTGGTGGCCGCTTCTGCAAGCACATGACCACTGGACGGGACAAAAACGGGCTGCCTAAAAACCCTAAAATGTCTCCCTTTAGCACCCTCTCAAAGGGGAAGGGGGGGGCCACAGAGGCCCCCCAAGACTTAACGTGCAGCTGGAGACCTACATCAAATCAAGCCAAAAGAAAAGAGAAGCCAGGCCATGGGGGCCGGGGCCATTACGGCCAACAATTTCAGGACCACTGGGGGCATCACTTTCCTGGCCCTGGGAGCCAGAAGCTAACCAGCTGCAGCCCAATGAGGCCCTACTACATGGCCCAGCCATAGGGGGACCCCACAAAGGGACTCACAGAGGCCCTTTACTTGGACAAGCTCCAGGAATACCCCCCAAAGGGACCCACAGGCCCTTTACTTGGAAAATTGGGACAAGGTACCCACAGTGGACCTCGTGGAGGAGAACAGGAGACCCACAGTGGCCCCTCTGTCAAATATTTTTGTTTTGCCCATGGCGTAGGAAGATCACCCCAAGGGGCGGAGCCACAGAGGCCCCCCTATGGTATGTTTACCAACAACAACATCAGGGTGAGAGAGAGTGTGAGAGATGCATGCACCCCCCCCCCTGCAACGTTTCGACAACCTCCTGCAAACCCAGGAGTTGCCATGATCCCAACCACCCATCAGCAGGTCACATTCCTCCCAAAATGTCCATGGGATGAATAATGGTCATCAACCGAGCCACCCACCACCCGACAAATACACTTGCTTGGAGAAAAAACTTCCATGGAGGAAAAGTGGGGAGACACCCCACTGCAACAGATACGTAAAAAAAGCCTAAAATGGCGGAACAAAATTTCCCCCCCACCAGCAACCTAATCACAGACGGCATCCAATCCCTCTGAGACAGAAAACCAAAATTGTCCACCCACCAAAGATTAAGGGCAAACCCAAACCTGACCCAAGCAGAAAAAATTGGATTACAAATAGTCTCAGTCCATAAAGAGGGTTCAGAATACAAGAACCAACATCAAATTCCCTGGTTTCTAATATCAAAACCAGAGGGGAGAGACAAAATGGAGAGTCATAAGCGAATGCATGGAAATAAACCAGCAGTTCCAAGTGAAACCTTTCAAGCCGGATATATCTTTCCAATTATGAAAAAAGTTCAGTGGACAGCCAGAATAGACTTAAAGGATGCCTTTTTTTACATACCAGTGAGCCAGGCCCTTACGCCATTTTTGCGGCATAAGAAAATTTGGAGTTCCAAGCAGGCTGTCTGGCTTGAACCAATGCCCCAAATTTTCATGGGCGTCATGAAAAAATTAGAAAAGTTGTGGAGAAAACGGGTCCAGGTATTCATTTACCTGGACGACATTTTGGTGATGGCCCCCACCAGAAACACCCTGCAATATTGCCTGAACACAGTAGTCAGGGATTTACTCAGATAAGGGTTCAAAATAAATGTAAAAAAGTCAACCCTGGAACCCACACAAATTGTAACCCACCTGGGGATTAAACTACACTTCCAAAAAGAAATTTTACAACTGTCCCTACCAATAGTCAAAACCATCAACAAGATTGTAAAAAGGAACTTCATGTCAAAATGGCAGCTGGCTGCCATGTTGGGAAAAATCAGGTCCAACCTGATGGCCCTGCCCTTTCTCAGAACCGTTACGGCTGCCCTAGCCAATTTTCTGGCAGGACACTCCACAGGCTCCTTGGACTCAAAAAAAAAACATTTCACTAGGAATAAAAACCCAATTAAAGTAAATCAAAATTCTACTGGACACATTGGAGGGAAGACCCTTCCCCCAAACTGCCACCAGGGAGTTACACTCAGACAGCAGCACCCACGCATGGGGGGGAATAGACATCCGTACAGGAAACATTGTGCAGGAATTTTGGAGGGAAAAGCCCACACTGTACAAAAATGTCAAATAACTAAGTGCAGCAATGAGCACAGTAAAAAGCCTAAGCAAAACAGGAGAAACAGTTCTACTTTCAGTAGACAATCAGGTAATTTATTATTAATTGAAAAAGGGAGCAGGACACAAAGACTCCTTCAACACAATGCTCAGACCATTTTTCAAATGGTGCATGGAGCACAAAATAAACCTGCAAGTAAAGTGGGCGCCTTCAAAGGAATGTCTTGCAGACCCCATCGGCACATGGTAAATGCACAGGGGGGATTACTCACTGGACCCCCAACTTTTTCAATGGCTCAACCAACATTTCAAACAGTTCATAGCTTTGAAAACAGATTTTTTTGGCTCTCCAGGCAACAAAAAAAACCTAATTTTGTTGCAATATGGCCCCACTGGGAGGCATCAGCAGTAGATGCACTACAATGTCCGCTGGATAATCTGGGGGACCTCTATGCAACCCCCCCCGGTCAGTAATTCAGAAATTCCTCCCCAGATTAAACGTGATTCCACAGACAAAAGTTTTGATGGTTACACCCTACTGTGCTTCAGCCACCTAGTGGTCCCAGTTAATAAAAATGAAAGTACCAGGGAACCCTGCCCGAATATCACCCCCTACAAGGGTATATTCACCAAATGCAGGGGAGAAAAATGCCACCCCACAAGGTGGCCCCTTCTTTGCAAAATTTGATCAGGCAAGTGTTGGAAGGGAAAAAAGTACAAAATCAGACCATTAACGTTTTTCTGGGAAGAAACCAAAGTATAAAGACGTTATCAAAACGCCTTTACGCTTTTTTGGGTTATTCTGGAGAAAATGGGGGTACCCCCTGAAGCCACCACTGACCAAGTGGTTGAGGCTTTATTACAACTTTTTCAATTTTCAAGGGCACAGGCCTGTAATGCACACAGTGCTATGCTTTTAATCCCCGGCTTTGGTGGCCTGAAGTTCCATGTCATGTTAGACCCTTATAAAAGGCTTTGGAACAAAAATCTGGAGAAGTATGGTGCTTTTTGTGATCCCCTCCCAATCCTCCTGGGGCTGGTAAAGTCCCCCCTGCCCAATTGTATTTGTACGTTACGTACACAACTCATCTTTTGCTGCAGAATCCTCTGTTTGTATCGATCGTCTGACTTGGAACAGGTCCAAAGAACCACCAGTGTGTTTGGGTGGGGCTCCCTAAATCAAAATAAAACATAAAGGTCAGAAAATTAATAAGTGGGAGAGGGTTGCATTCCTCAATGTCCCCAAATCAGTCCCTTTCATTTGATGAGGTCTTATGTTGCGGAAACACGTTTCTTTTCACAGGGGCAGGGAGTAAGGGACACCGAGGGCGAAGCACAAAGACATTGTGTGCCCGACCCCCCCAGGTCGGAAAATTTGTTTTCAAACGCCCTCGGTCAGAAGATGGGGGCCGGAGGGGGGGAGGACCTCCCCAGGGGAAAGCAGCCGCGTCGCCACGTCGGAGCCACATCAGCAGCCAACTCCGGCGAGGCGGCACTAGGCGCTGGCCCCTAACCCGGCGCGCCAAAAACAATCACAGCAAACCGCTTCGAGCAAGGCATGGCCTCACAATGTCTTTGTGATTCGCCCTCGATTTTTTTCCGGTCGGCTTGCCTCGAGGGAGTGTGATTTCCTTTTGCAACCGGCTCCGGAAGGTCCAATCCAGCTTTCGATGGATGGCGCCGACGACGCTGTTTGCCCGGTCCCGCGGCGGCCGTAGTTCATCCAATCCCAAGATGGGGCCGGCCAAAGATGGTTGGACGAGGGCTCCTTCCTCTGAAAATGTTACTCCGCCCCCAAAGCAAACCGCCTACGCCACAGCCAAGCGCGGGGCGAAAGCATCAAGGGGAAGAGGAGAGGACAGAAAACCAAGCAACAAATGCCAGGAAGAAAAGGCAGGTCCCATCGAGCCAAACGTGTGGATCAAGGGGGCCCATCGAAAAAATAGCAATCCAAACAGCAGGTTGAGCACAGCACGGCCTAGCTTAAAGGCCGTCAAAGGCCGTCAAAGGCAAGGCCGAGCACGAGAGGACCGTTCGGGCTCCGCACTGCGAGATGGTGAGGTCCTGCTTTCCTTGCCGGCTGTTCTGTTCTGGTGTGTTTGTGCGTGCGCGGGGGGTGCTTCTTACTGCTTTTTGTTGCCGAAGTTGGCTGATTCCTATTTCTGCCCTTCGACCGCAAGGAGAAAGAGTTTTACTACTACGAGTTCAAGTGGAATTGTTTTTCGAGGAGTTCTGCCTTCCCGAGAACCAATACTCTTACCAACTGGTGGACCGAACTTTCTGTGGAACTTCAACTTCCTGAAGGAAGAATTCAACTGGAACTGGAAGAAATTCAAGAAAAAAGAACAAGAAACACAACAGATATCGACAACTGG